>NSMO01005950.1:0-12215 GCA_002588565.1 Coelastrella sp. UTEX B 3026 | reverse complement strand
ACAGTCATGACACAAGTACCATTGCCTGACCACAACTGCACCGTTTGATGTATCACAGCCTACATAAGCTTTGCAAGCATTACATACACAGCTTCAGCCGCTTCGCGCTGTGATTGCCTCTCTGCTGCTCACACACTCATAACTCACAACATCACTGCTATGTCTGGCAGATCATTCCATAACCAACTATCACCACAACCCAAAACTGCTGTGCCAGTGGCCCCAAAGAACCCAAAATATCTGAACAGCCGATGTTCAATTCGGTTTAAGTCGATCTCAAGCAGATCAAGACAGCTATGGTCCCGGCATCACGCATATAGCTGAGTAAAGGCCGCCACTGCACTGTGTGATTTGTCATAACCTGCAAATCAGCTGTGCAAGCATCACATACATAGCTCAGGCCACCTAGCGTTACCACCACCTCTGGGCTGCTCTCGCACTCAAGATCCACTCTTTCTAGTAACTGAGTATATGAGACCCTCTCTCACTGTGTATAGGCTACCCACTACTGCTCTGTCAATGGTCCCTTGACATTTGAGATCCCAATTAAACAAACATTAGCCCAATCAAAGACAAACTCAAGCAGACTTAGACAGCTACAAGCCCAGCAAAAGTAGTAACCTTGTGCATTCGCCACACTGCCCTGAGTTACCCCTGCAAGCCCAATATGCTCGGCAGCTTCTTGCCTTTGCTAGCTTTGACACCTCTCATATACTCTTCGCTAAGCTTGGCGCTATTTACCATATCTTGTTCTGCTACTAACCGCCTGCCTTCGGCTAGAAGGCCCTCAAGTGATAGAGGTACGGGTTCAAACTCGGGTAGACCCTCTTTGTTGATGAGCCTCCTGTGTACTTCTGTGAAGTTGGCATCTTCAGCGTCAAATGATGAGCCTGCGCGAACATCACCACACACGCCAGTTCAGGTGCAAAGCAACAGCATGTGCATGCAGGGCAAGAACAGCTGGAGTACACATGATGTCGCACTGCAATGATAGATGAGTGACAGCCAAACCCTGAAGTTTACCATCATCATCATTACATGCCATCCCCTGGAAATGCACAAGATTGATTGGGGTGCACTCCCTCCACAGCAGGCGCTGGCGGTAATCAGGTACAGAAGCTTCGCAAGCGCCTGCTACTACCCCTGTGCACTCGGGTGTACAGCGAAACAGATAAGACGCTGCACAGCAACTTGCAGATGTGTTGCAAGACCTGTCAGGGCACAGGAGTAATATACCTCCCAGGCACCGCATGATGCAGCAAACTGTTCACACACACATAAACATACCTGAGACATCCAGCATCCAGTCGCGTATCTGATTGTCATACGTGCTAGCTCTGACCGCCCCGAAGAAGTCCAATGTTTGACCTTGGAATGTGTTAACCAGTATTTGTATGTCGGCCTGACTGAGGCCATCTTCCTTGTACATCTGATGGACTATGTTTACGATGTCTTCGTTTGTAGGCTCCCTGCAGAACAAGCAGGATTCATCAGCAGCTTCATAGATGCTGTGTGGTGTATGTTGGCTGCTCAGTTTCTTCTGCCGGAGCCCAGAGCACCATGGCTTGTTTCCTAGGGGTGGGGGTGACCTATGTACGAATCGCTTTACACTATCTGCCGAGATGTCTTAATATGACGGTACCAGGTCATCGGGACAAATGCAGACGAACTTGCCAAAGTTTGAGTTATGTGTGAACGGCAGTGAAAGCACGGTCGCTCGTGCGACTTGCCAGTCATCATGATTTATGCATGCAACGTGTTGGAACTCAAGCAACCTGCCAAAGTCATGTGCCGGTTGCACAGAGACACAAAGACACTGTTCACATCTGCTGCTATGCATGTTCAGTGTTGGAGTGATGACGTTTCATCAGACAGGAGGCAACACTCCTCCCATGAGCTTTTGCTAAGGGTCAGATTGTTCTGACGCTTGGAGCGTGTCAGTTGCAACACTTCTGAGTGGAATCTCAACAACTGTAGTGGTAAAGTTTACCACTAGAACAGCTCCACGCATACATCAACTACCAGCAGTGCACACAACGCCAGAGTGATGTCCCGGGCATATACTGCTTCAAAGAAAGTTTTGTTCTCTGTGTTGCTGGTGGCGCTGCGCATACCGACAATGTGGACGCAGCATACTAAAGCAGCAAGAGCCCATTTCATCAGCTTCAGTTGTACAAAGCAACTACTGCATTCAACACAACACATTATCCAAAGCCCCTCAAAACCCTTACCAGTAAAACTTCTCCATGCGTCCATCACGAACCAGTGGCGCATACAGTGTGCTGAAATCATTCCCAGTAACAATGATAGGCACGCGATTGATGAAGTCCCCTTCTCGCCAGTTGTCATATACGCTGACTTGATTTGGGTTATCACAGATGTTCATCAGCGTGCCCACAACGATCTGGTTGTTCACGGTACACTGCAAACACAATGCATAACAAGACAAGGTACGTGTATGATGCATGGCTGATTGTGTCTGTCTGTGCAGGACTGTTTGTGCTGCAACACAAATGCTTGAACCGACTTGCGTTTTGCCCACAAATTCAGATCATCAACGTATGAGCTGTTTGTTATAGAGAATGGCTCTGGCCCTTGAGCCTCGCTGCAATGTGCTGGTACGACTATAGTGCTTGTTCACGGTACACTGCAAACACAATGCACAACAAGACAACGTGCATGTATAATGCATGGCTGATTCTTTCTGTCTGTGCAAAGGCTGTTTGTGCTGCAACCCAAATGCTTGAACCAGCTTACACCTTGTACACCTCCCATTTAACTGCCACAAAGGCCTGACTTTGCAAAACAATGCGATTGCTTCCGGAACTGATGCAGATAGCAGTAAGTAAAGTTCTGACTGCTTCCTTTTGCACACTGCCTGCTGCAGCAGGCTTACTCAAGGTGCTACAGGATATTTATCATACCATATATGGGTGTCCGCATGTACTCCCCCTTTACTCTATGCACGAGCTTCGTAACTTGCAGCATATGAGCTGTTTGATACAGACTGGCACTAGCCATTAAGAGTCGCTGCAGTGTGCTGGTACGACTAGTGCTAAGACTCACAACTAGCCATAAGCATAAGGCTTGTTATCAAGGGGAAGACACAACCACTTGGTCATTGGATGGCGTATCCACACCTATAGAGTAGGTTGTAGGTTGTGTGTTGGAGGGCAGTAACATCAGACTCACCTGTGTGTTGGTAAACCTTCCAATGCCAGCGTCGAGGTCGTTGATCATCAGGCAACTCATCTTGCCACGTACTTTGCCAAGCTCAGCAGCTTTGCGGTATCTGTGGAGCAGCAGAGGCACATGATAACTGCATTTCTCTATCTTCAGATGTTCACATATTCAAGCTGCATGTTGTAACTCGCGCAACAACCTTAGCCATACTATGCTGCCATCGGCCTGATGCAATACACATGCGGACAGCGATCATCGTCTCTGTGCATAGTGTGCGGATGACGCTCACGGTTGTTGTGCCCAGCCATGGTTATACTGAACGGACGGTGGTGTGCTTGGAATGGCCGGTTCAACAGACTCTCAGAATGTAGTAAGCTATGAAATGTGGGTGGCAACACTGGTTGCTCTTTGCGCAGCAGGATCCCCCATCCCACATTGGGGCCTAATTGCGCATCATCAAACTACAGACATGATTTGTGTCTCACAGCAAAAGAAATCTCTCCTGACTGCGGATCAGTACACCAATGCAGTTGTCGCTGTTGCAGCGCTTGCTGCCATTGATTCAGTACAGCCAATATGCCAAAGCATGCCTGACAGACCCCCAACCTGCGCTTCCTTTACAGCAGCAATTCGTGCTTGAATGACAGCAACATGTCACTTGCAACAGCACCTTCTCTTTGCGACTGTACCTTTCCCGTATAAGTTTGCCAGGCTGTCCCGCCACCTCACTCTCAAGCTCTCCTGCACTCATGACAACTGTCTCAATGCCCATCTTCTTGAAGGCCAACTCAGTCTGCAAGCAACACGCGCACCAGTAGCATGTAACTAAGCACACATATACAGGCAGCATGTACAGCAGAGCACATACAGACTTGCTTAGACATGTCCTCTTTTGTCACCCAGACGGCTGAGAACATTATGATAATCAAAATCCTCCAGGCGTGCAAGACGTGCGCTCGGCCGGTTGAGGCCTTCCTGCATCAGCACCTGGCCGGGTTGGAGGCTCCAATCACAACATGGAGGCTCCAACGACAGCATACGGCTGTTCAAGGCTGCTCAGTTCATCAACGGTTGTATTCTGTTATCATGCAAGTGTGTTTGCTAAAATCAAGCCCAGCAAACTGCGTGTGTGCCTTTCCAGCAGCTACGGCAGCGATTCTAATGTGACTTGATGCCTCTGCATGCTACTCTCATGTGGTAAATACACTCACTATATCTCCTGTCTTGCCAGCACGTCTATCTTGTTGCACTTGCTCAGTCACTTGTTTTTACATATTCACAATATCTGAGCACCAGAGCTTTACCTGGAAGGTCTTGCCACAGCCCTTGGGGCCCCAGATGCCCAGTATAAGTGGAACTTTGCAGCTCTTGGGTATAGCACCAACATCGGTCAACACATTCTTGCTAATGTGCATCTGCAGGCAACAGTGCAAACTTACAATCGTCAGTAGCCAGCATCGTTTGCACATGTTGTCCGAGGTTGCAGCTGAACCATGATCAGGCTGGGAACTGCTGCTGTCAGGACTGGGGGTTGGACTCAATCCCTGCTGCTGCTGCTGCTGCTGGTGGTGAGACCGTCAACTGCTGTGCTAGCAGGTATTAAATGGTGTCACATGAGTAATGCACGCTAGGTCCACAAGAATCATGTGACCACGCCACAACGAAGACCTCGCCCTTAGCTGTGCTTGTGAGCTAGCTCATGCTACTGCTTCAGTTGGGGAATGCGTGTCAATCCCCTGATGTTACAGCCAGTACAACAGTTTGTCATTCTGCCATGTACTATGTTCTCCAGCCCGTGTGCTGATGCTGTTCCTATGTTACTCAACCCAAGTTCATCACTGATGAACTGAGTCAGCCCAGGCAGTCGGCTCAAGCTAGTGACCTTCGAGCACAAAGCCTCTTGCTGTCTGTCTGGTTGCTGACAGTTCCCAAAACACATGTGTCAACTTATACCGCTGTCCTTATACCACAGTGAACATCTAACGCTACAGTTATATTGACAGCTTGTCAACTCACTGCTACTTTCTCCAAGAAGGCAGGTGCAACGTAGTAATCTCCCACGATGTTGTTATATGTTCTGAATTCCCAGGCTCGTAGGCTTCCGTCTGCAATGTCAGTTTTGTGACCCAGCACATTGCCTGCAGGACACAGGAGCGCAGAAGGGATTCGTACTAGATGACGTGTTATTTTGCACTGATCCATGCATGCACAGTAACATGCCGCTTTCACAGAGTACGCTAACGCAGGGTGTGGGGGGTGAAAGGTGAATAAGTAGGTTGGGAGCTGACCTGGCCTCAATCTGTGCCTGCTCCTTGACCGCTGTGAGAACTCCTGCAGTGCTAGTGCTGCATCACTGTCCAACTGCAACGTATGCTGATCCTCTCCTACGTGTTGTGCAAGACATACGTACTGCATAGCTGTCACCAAGTAAAAGCTGAATATAAGAAAGTAGTGCATCCAAGATCGCAAGTTGGAGGCTCTGTTCTGGGGTTACAACTGTTGCATTTCTCACCTGTAAACAAGCTGTCAATCATGTGGAAATTCTGTCCTGCATCTACATTTGTGTTGTAGTCACTTTGGCCTAACTCAAAGAGGTAGTCTGCACCGCCACCTCGGCCGCCTCCCGATTCCACTGCGTCCCAGCTGCTCTGATAGCGCTGCTTGCCATTGCCATTGCTACTGCTGTTGCTGCCTGGCTGCTGGCGCTGCTGTATGATACGCTCGAAACGACCTGCACAAATAGGGCTGGCTTGTGTTAAAGGATGATTCAACAGCGTTATATCGTCCGTCCGTGATGTTTTACTGAAGTGCGGGGACAGCAGGTGGGCAGAAGGGAGTCGAGAGTGTTGTGTGTGCTCTCTGCAACAGCTGCAGGCAGTACAGTTGACTGCTTGCAGGCAGTCAGTGGACCATGGACCGCGTAGCAGGTGCGTAAGGTGCGATTAGCAGTTGCCACTTGACTGCGATGAATCACAATAGACCGTATACGGTGAAGTGCAGGAACACCATGACAGGCTGAGGACAGCAGCATACCTGCTGGAGCCGTCGATGCGTCACTAGACGATGCATGACACACACAAAGGCATGGTTGCCTAACGATAGGTGCGAATGCGTGCAATTGAGCGGTTTGCGGACCAGCTAAACGATGTGCCTGCATCTTCACCGGTGCTGACAGATGTGGAATCAAAACATCGCCGCGCAGACACCTTCAGCTTGTAAAAGTAACCTCGGGGGGTGCGCACAAAGTTCTTTGTGGCCCTCCGTGAGCATGGTCACATGGAGGACTGTTAGAAGGGCTCCCTGCGTCCTTGCTGCGTTCAAATGGCTTTTGCGAACGTGTTTCTGAGCTGCAACCACTATTGCAGGTGCTGGTATGCGTGTTCAAAGAAGCTGCGCGGATTGGGCGTGTTCTCATCACACAAGCATCCACCGGCAGCGGTCCGGTACTTCCCGGCATTGCCAGGTGTGGCCCACCATGCATGGACAACACCCGTGGAACAGCTTCAAGAGCGATATTCGTTGCAAAAGCGGGTACTAAGTGCAAGCAGTGCACAGCACACTAGCATCCGAACTGCCAGTCATTGCAGTGCTGATAGTCACAGTGTTACACACAGCTGTCACATCAGTGCTGCGTCGGGATTATCCTTATCCCTTCTATGCTGCTGGGGGGTGTGCTGGGGTATGAAGTTTATGCCAAGGGGCAGGCGGGCAAGGTTCAAACGAACCCTGCAGGAGCTAGGTGGTGTTGCCGATATCTCACCAGATAACACTCAGTGGGCAATACAGTCAGTAAGCGATTTCTCACTTTCAGCCACTTGGTGAACGCCCAGCTCAGTAAGGCTTACTGTGACTTTGTTGCAGGCGGCCTGTCAATTGGCGAGTACCCAGTATGCCAGCAGTTGGTGCCAGCATAGCAGGATTACCCTTTCCGGCCGCAAGGCCTTTGCTGGGACGTACTTGATGCATGAGACATGTCGATTGTAAACCATAATTGCGCAGTTGCAACGTAATGCCTGTGACTGACCGCAATCGATGTGCTAGGGTGTGACTTGAATTATTTCACTGGAGATTCTGGGGTCGATTGACCCATAGTGCTGCCAACAGTAATAGTAGTAACAACAATAGTAACATCAGTAATCACCCCAACTCTTCAAGAGGACCTCATCCGACCCCAGTAAAAACTCTAGTCATTGCTGCAGCTTGCCCCCAGTGGCGCTGCCAGGTTACATAAGTGTGAAGGTTGTAGTGCCGGCTTCCCAAAGCATCTTCCCCCCCTTCACCGAACTGTAGCCTCCGGTGCCTCCAACCACCAGCAGCTCCACTGCTTTAGTGCTGTCAACACCCAGTGCTTGACCGGCCGCCATCAGCTTGCCTGTGGGGCCCTTGGCTTCACAGGGCTGGTCCAGCGTGCTGCAGAATGTAGTACAGTCCATTCACAAGCAGCAACAGCAGCAGACTCAGATAAGCGCAGAAAATGCGGCTGGTGTTATTGGTCTAATGTGGCTGACCAGACAAATGTGCTACTGACGATGTAGCCTACTGAGTTGAGGCTACCATAGTACATGGTAGCTACTAGTAGGCTCCCAGAGCTGCTATGTAAGAATAGGTCTGATGGCACATAATGATCTTGATCAGCCATCAGTAGCTGCCGCAGACTGTTACTGATGAAGATGAAGAAACCAAAGCATGCTGGCTTGCTTCTGACTGATGTCTCAAGGGTCTTTTGCTGAGATGCAGAGACAACCTGCAGTTGCTGTGCATAACAAGACATGGCCTGCCAGCATGCCATGCGGGGATCTCCCATTGCTATCACAATTACTTACACTGAGCGTGCTGCTGTAGCCTAAAGCTAGTAGCTGAACTGGTGTGCCACAAAATGATGACTGCCAGCACATTAGCTGCTTCGAGATCTTGCTAAGAGTATCAGATGCGCGCCAACAACTGCAAGGAGTCCATCGCTGGCCTACTTGCCATGAGGGGACCTACATATCCGCTGCTGTGCTGCGAGCAGGTCCGTGTCCGGCTAGATTGCACTAACTTGTGATCTGCAGAGTACTGTGCTGCAATAGCTTGTAGCTGCTAGCAAGAGCAGGTTGCAGCCTGCGTGTCTGTACTACGCACCGAGTTTTAGAAACAATAGAATGTAAAAATGCTCTATTCCAAAAATTTCCCATAGAATGAAGGACAATAATATTTTTACTATTCTTATTCAGCCAAAACGATGATGTTTTATTACGGCTGGATCGCTGCCAAAAAGCGAAGCAGGCTGAGCAAGCTAGCTTTTGGCTGGCAAGAGACCAGCGAGCAGTAGGCAGAGTTACGACTACGCAAGTCATAGACCCGTGCAAGTCAACAGGCAAAATCAAATTTTTTTCAAAGTCCAAGGTATGCCTCGCAGCCTATGGCTGCCGGTGAGCCTAGGCCACAGCAAACCTCTGCTGTCATGCTGCCATCTACCAGCTGAACTCACCAAACAACGTTGTAGTTGACCAGGCCCTCTCCAGCATTGCTTATGTATATGCCTGTCCAGGCACAGTTACCCACGACGTCAGTGGGCTTTGGCCCTGCACAGCGAACTTTGGCCCTGCACGCACAGATCGCAACGTAGTATTTTGACCCTGTTGTGGAGGTATACGGAGTGCTTGGTACCACAAATCATGCACGGTAAGTCTCAAAACCGGGGTGCTGTTTACAAATGTGGGCTGCAGCTGGTGTTCAGTTAGCCTGACAAGGGCCTGACCCACATAACCGTGCGCGCGAGGGCAGAGCGCCTGACGAAGGCACTAAGAATAGCCAAGTTTGCATTATCACAGCATCGCTCACCAATACACGGCAGGAGTCCCGGGTTTGGCTTCGGGGTTCTTCGCGGGCACCACGGTTACTGGGGGTGCGAGTTCCTTCAAAGTCAAGGCGTCTGTCGTGACTGAAACATACAGAACAACAGCCAACACTACGATGAGTCTGTTCTGAGGCATGTTCGCTGATTTGCAGGACGCACTACGCGTGCAGCTGCTCAAGTCCGAATCGCGCAGCTGTCCTAGCGAGCAGCAGTCCTGCAAGGTGGCGATGCTACTTGAGACCACGCCCGCACTTCAACACCAAGTCGTGCAGGGGCAAGGCATGGATGCATGCGAGTTGGTCGCTTGCTAAAGTTGCGTTAGCCAACGGACGTGCCACTTGTCACGTCACCTGTGAATCCGCAAATGCCGTACCAACGTCAAGCTGCGACTCCTCTCACATCTCAGCATCAACTGGGCGTGATTCAACGGCTGCCAGTCTCCGATGCGTCAGCCCTGCTGAAATGACTCGACGAATATCACCAGACGCGCACGTGCGCCGTGCACGGCACCGGCGCGTCTATGCAGATAGTCCTCCAAGACAAATGACAACGATGCCTATTACATGCTTTGCCAACAGATATACGTACAACCCTCGCATTGTGGAAGCACCAGGCAGCGGCTGCGCTGTGACACTGCCATGGCATGTTCAGAAATTATTATGAAGTTTTACTTCTGTTATGGCAAGTGCACTGGGTGAGTATGAACAAGCAACATACACCACATCTAGAACATCATATACCCAAGAACAGGCTTCACATTGACTCAAGTGGTTCCTGACATAGTTGCAAGCCAGGGAAACTGCGCCCAGCCTCGCCGACTGTGAAAACATAGTCTGTATACAGACTGTACAAACATACAATGCTGCAGCATTTTCCAGCAGCAGAAACACGTCTCTTGCTACAACGCTTGTAGCAACCTGCAACACCTCACTTCATTCACAACAAAACCGACACATTCGCGCTATTCTGCCCACAACATTGATGACCAGCTGCAAGGCAGCAATGCTGACAATGGTTGCAAGTTCAGAGGTTTTTGCCCCTTTCAAGCAGTTCAGGCAAGTTCTATCCTAGCAGTAGAGTTCAGACGATATGAGGCACGTACATGTACACAAGGACAACAGGAACCCTGCATGGATGCAGGGAGGTGCGAATGCTATCTGACAGTAGTAACAGACCATGCACAAGCTGGCTATGCTTCCCAACTATAGCAGTAGCACCACCACGTGTATCAACAGTACAACACACTTAGCTGCATGCGCTGCAACCTGCACATAACCATGCCACCGTAGTAGGCACCAAGGCTCAGTCCCTGCTACGCACTGCATTAGATGGACCCAAACACTGGCGCTGTTGCCCGGCTTGCAGACTGTACTTGACACTATCAGCAGACACACCCAGTATCCCCATTGCGCTCTAAAGACACATGCTACACACTACAGTTGGTGAACTGAGGTTCGCTCAGAGACAGCACACGAACAGAACCACCCTCAGGTTCAGCATACCCTCTGTTGTGCAGAAGCAACACCACAGCGTGACACCAGAACACTGAATTGTCAAGCAGAACCTCTCTGGTTTGAGACATCAACCATGCAAAGCATGCACGAGACCGTTGGATAATCCATTTATGCACGCAACACTGTGACAAACACCACACTGAGCCTAAGCCACTCATGTTCACAAAACCAGATTCTTCACTTGGAACTCTCAGTATATGGCAGACTGCTGCAGGCCAGCTCTGAGAAGCTTGGCAACTGGTGTATGCAGAACATGCGGATAAAGCAGACATGAGACAGATGCCAACCTGCACGGCACATGATAGCTCTCTGTACAACAGCACTGTGACTGGCGGCTTGTGAATTCTGGCCGGCATGCACGATGATGTTCAGTATCCTCAAACGCTTGCACCCATGCGGACCGTGCTATGCACCTACGATATGACAGACACCCAGCACTGAACACAACAAAGTTACGAGAACAAATTCTTCATCAAGTCGCTAAGATACATGGCGCAAACCCAGAAGCCCCTTTTTAACGGTCCGGAAATCGTCTCCCAGAACAAAGAGTATATAAGATACGGCAACATTAGGTGTCACCCAAGTCGTCCAACATTCTCAAACATCCCAACCATAAGCAAAACAGGCACCAAACAAGAACATCAACAGCAGGCTGCAAAAGGCCAGCCAAGATACGATCTGTACAACTAAGGATACTACGAGGCCAATAAAAGAAGAGTAAGGCGCCCCGGCTTACAAAGGTGGATGGACTACCTTGTGAATGGACTACACCACACAACTCACAGGGGATATGATGAACAACCAGAAATGGCTCATTGAGTATGATGCTCAATAAACACACATACAGATGTAGGATGCAAAGCCACAGTTTGATGTACTGTACATTTACTAGTCATGTAACACACCAACAACAGATGCAGCATTGACTTCATAACCCCCCTCCCTCCCCGAGAACACTCTGCTGCTGCCTCAATCAGTCAAAAAACCCTTACAGACAATTCCTTTACTACGAGACAAAACAGCAGCGAGGCAAGCCACCCTACAACAGAAACCAACACCCTCAGTTTATCGGAGCACCCTCAGCGCTAGCAAACTGATAGCTATTGTAGCAGTATGCCTGATTCATGATGCTTGTGAGCTGCACAGCATTCTCCCACATGTGCTCATTCAAAGGCACCAGACCTGCTTGTGCTGGTGTCTGTTAACTTCATACACAACGCTACACAAGCACCACAAAGAAGGACAGTATTTTCAGGGTTCCAAAGGCGACCACACCTGATACAAGCCAACAATCCCTGTAGAACTATCAGTTTCAAAGCAGCAACAGAGAGCATGACCCAATCGATCCAAACCATCAACAGCACCAGCATGTTTTTCACTGGCGCCACAACAGACGCCACATTGACAAGCCGCCAGGTCACAACAACGCACTCTCGCATCAACAACGATACCACCACTGGCTCATGCAAACACTCACTCCAACATGCCAACCAGAAGTTTGCAGTCACAACGCTATTCCAGATATACTGAGGGCTCTCAAACAGCACTAGGCAAGCCTACAGCAGGCTCAACAGCCTCACATGTCCATGTCCTAGATGCCTAACCACATCCTGCAATCTCAAAGCATGTCATTGCATTGACCTCCTAGGAAACTAGACAAAGCAGCTTTTCAGCGAGCC
>NSMO01005948.1:0-19192 GCA_002588565.1 Coelastrella sp. UTEX B 3026 | reverse complement strand
AAGTGACATTCACGTCATACTGTGGGTGCGCCTGTTCATCATGGTGATTTTCAGCAGCAATTCAAAAGTTTGAAGCATGTGTGGGCTAATGCATGTAGCCCACACTGAGGCACACCGAATCAGAAGCATTTCCAAACCATTAAGCACACACTCATGCAATTTTTGGTAACAAATCAGTACTGCTAGCACTTTCTTTCTTTTGCCTAACATTCCCCGCAAGCGTATACTGCCACCCCCCCCTCTATCTTGGCAGCCAGGCACTGTTGAACCTGGCCACGTGCTCGTATGGTCTTATATATTATTATACTATTTGTTTCACATAACTTCAGGCGTCGCGCTTGCCTCGGGGTAACCGGCTTTTCATTGCGCGCGTATGCCTTTCGTTAACGCTTCTATCAATTACTAGTGTCCAATAATGACTTGAAAGAGCTTCGCAAGCTGCCGCACGAGCAGCAATACACCATTGTCGAAATAGCGGGCTTCTCATCAGACTTGAAAGTGGGCAGCGGCAGCGCAAAGGGCAAAGCTGACAGTATGCTTGCGATATTGATGAAGAGTGACCTATAGTAATTATCAGATTGACCTATCTGACCAAGATCAGGGACAGGTTGACTACGTCTGCCTTCGTAACTGAACAGCCCAACCTGTCGCATCCAGATGCTGAGAACAACTATTAAAATAGCCTACGGTGCATCTGAAAAGCATTGATCCCTCGATCAACGTCGCAGAACCGGTACCGGGTTCTTCCTGCTGCAATCCTGCTCCAAGAGGAGCGCAGGCCATTCACACAGCTAAAGGTGTTCATAACAAGGGTGTTCATGCCGCCACAAGAAGATCGGGTCACATTTCTGACCATACTGGTTTGGCGCGGTTGAGGGCAGTTTTTCAGACTGTTCTGGGGCCTACGCACGCACCTGACACGATACACCTGCATATAAAGGCGGCATATACTTCTACGAGTGCTGGCCGGTCGCACAAACAGCTGTCTGCTACGTACAACCACGCAGCTGGTCGGGTCCTCATTCCCCGGCCAGTTCGAGCATCCATCAGGGTGCGCGCACCGTATTGCCGGCTGCACACAGACTCATTGGGTGTATGGCTATCAAATGGGGCTTGCAGCGCAGTGCGCGCTGCCCTGTGCGCTGTGTTTGAGGGGGGGTGGCAGTATAGGGCTTGCGGGGAATGTTAGGGGTCAGACAACTTTATTTACAACTTTTGTAGTCAGAAAAGAGGCACAGGCTGAACACAGCGACACGCAGGATTGTGTTCACAGTTGGATGAGATGCTGTCTGTGATATCAGTGTCTGCTCCCAGTGGGAAATTACTGAGGTCTGCCAGGGTTTAAGCGGGTGTAGCTTTGACTTGGTTGTTCTATGCAATCTGGTTGCTGTGTGGAGATGCAACGAGTGCCTTGTGGGTGAACTTGGCAAGCTTCTATCGCTGCTTTGTGCATTCTCTAGTTGTGGTGGGTGCCGTTGAACTGTGCTGCTTTTGTTGGTTTTGAAAGATGCACGGCACAAGGTGATTTCGCCCCTTGGACCAGCCTATCCAGGCTCATTGGGCTCCTCACTGTTACACAGTGGCCAGCATGGGTGAGATGATGTTGTATTAGACCCCGCTTCAACTAGGCTATAGTCTACTGATGTTTAGACACATGCACCATTGACGAAGTGATTCACTTCAAAACGCAGCTCTCACTCGCCTGAGAGTGTCTAGGCATTCCAGCTCATTACACAAACACTGTGGGTGTCACTTGTTTGGTATTTGTAGTGTTATAGCGCTTCTTGTTGTCAGCCCTTGCACCATTGCTGATTACTGAGGTTGGAAGCTCACGAGTGGCAATCAGCTGGTTACAACCCCAACTCCTCATCATGAGCATGCTGTACACTGTGGCTTGCAACACAATTGTGGCTTCTTCTCTGGCGGCTTTGAGTTGGCAGTTGCAGGCAGCCGGGCTATAGAGTCTGATGCAGCATATCTGATAACACATGGTTGCATGTATGGGCTTGCGCCTTTGTATGGCAACCTTTGTACTGGACTCTGTGCCTGTAGACAGTTGGGTTGGTGTCTATACTAGCATCATGGTGTTGATTGTTGTCAAATTTTGAAGTTTACTAGTCTGATAGACCTGCTCTAGACGACGGCTCTTGTGAAGTTTAGCTCATGCAAGGTAGGACGCCAAGCAAACTGCCAGTTTAGCAGTGCTGTATCTTGTGTAGAGCGCTTTGCCGTCATTGGCAACAGACGTGTGTATGCTTGTTGTGCATTGAACAAGCTAATGGGTTGTTTTGCTGCTTGAACTGATCGTTTGTAGGCATCACTTGATTTGATTGCACACAGTCTCTCAGCAGTTTCATTGGACAGCACTGACAGCATACAACCATACTGCCTTGTGAGCCACAACGGCAAAGTGCATTACTTCTGCGTAATCTGCTCACAGCATTCTGCTTCGTGGCTTGCTGCTTTCATTAGGTGAATGTGCGGGTAAACTCTTCTGTTCAAAGTTGAGCTTTAAATTTGTAACAGTTTGCCGACTTCCCAGATTGCCTCTGATTCATGCTCGCCTTCAAAGTTCACACAAGTTCATGAAGGTTTTACTTCTGTTGTAGATTAAGTGTGAACAAGACTTCACTGTACCTCCTGGTCGACTCTTTGGCATCCTGCTTCATCAGTACTAGCATGTAAAAGTGACTGAGCCAATGCAACAAGATTGAGTGCATGTGATGCACTGTCATGTCACAGTCAATTAGTCGATTAGCCACCATGCATGACACTGCCATGCTACATATGTATAAGCTACCCACCAGCCATAGCACTATGGCCATCGGCCCCGCGCCCAATTTCAGAGGCGGAAACAATAGCACCCAAAGCAGTGATTCTTTCACTGCCATGCTTGCCTCGAAGGCGCAAACCCCAAGCATCCATCATATACCGAGTGATGTAAGGGAGCACACATCTCAACTGCTCAGCTGAACCCCAACGAGCATCCGAGACAAATCATAAACATGCCATGCTGAGCGATTGCCAGCGAATCTGACTTGTTGCATGGCTCACTCACTTTAACACTATCAGAACAGCTGAAGCTGACACAAGGTTCTGCAGTGGTCACGGGACCACGGTAGGGTTGGTGTGCATTATGGTTTAGATGGTGGTAAAGCCCTCCGTCTGCAAGCATCATGCTACTGGCATTGCGGTATGTCATGACATGAGCAGCTGCCAGTGTGCCACCCCGGCACCCTAGTACATGTAATGCGGCATTATGAGCTGCAACTTGCAGAATGCCGAGCCTCAACGGTTGCATCAAGGGAAGTATATTAGGAACAAGTATATTAAGAACAAGGGGTGGCCAGGCGCTGAAGTACGGGCCGCTGGGGTAGCGCCCGTTCTGACGAGTCATTTGAAACCCACGCAGCCTGTCGGTACCTAGGAAAGTGCCCCAGAGCCATTTGCTGGGCTAGCGCCCGCTATGACGTGCCATTTAGCACCCAAGTAGCCTGCTGGTGCCCTGCTTTGGCCCAGATGGCGCCATCTAGCCGATGCACTGCTAAACCCCTTGCTGCAATACCCGAACTTTTCAAACTTCGCAGTTTTGGTGACGTGGCAGAAGGCCGGAGTTTGACGTCCAACCCCCCCCCCCACTTCTGTGAATATAGACACAATTAAGTGCCGTACCTACTCTCCGTAACAGCCTTGCCTGGTCCTGGACAGCAAAAGGTAGTATACGCTCGATGCTCACGGTGAACTGCGACCGCCCTAGCACCAAAAGCTTCCTGATACGCTACGATAACGTTACAGCGCATCGAAAGTAGGGGTCAACCGTCGTCTACGAGAGTAATGGCAGGTCCCAACGAAAAGGTGCGCCCGTGAGACCGTTTAGCGCCTTGGAGGGCGATTTAAGGACTTCCATCGTATGCTGTAAACGTAATAATGGGTTCTGGAGCTCCTGCCAGGCTTGCATGAGCGCACATCATGTCATAGCCTCCTGGGTTGCAGTCTATACATGCTTCACCCTCCGCTTGTACTCGCAGACCACAGCAAACCTAAAGCGCCAGCTACGCCTAGAAGGTCAGCGCTATAGTCAGTCTAGGAGCACCATCAACAGCTGCTTTGAGCTGCTTGACAGAGACAGACTTCAAACTCTGCCAGCAGCATACCCAGGAGACATTCGCCAGAGCAGCCCTGCTGGTGATCGTTTCTGGTTCACCCGCTGGGTTGCCCGCAAGTTTGGTTGGGCTGGGAGGCGCAGCAAACTCAGTGCTGCGTTAGATGAAGCGCTCAGGGCTCACTTTCCTGATGAGCCAGCTGAAGCAGCAGCAGGATTAGGCACCACAGCAATGAGCGACAGGCTGACGAGGTTCCCAGAACGCCAACAACAACCGCAGCAGACGCAGCAGCAAGATCAGGGTGCCAGTGCCCCTGCAGTTTTCACTGGTGCTGCAACAGGACCGCACAGTGTTGTTGGGGATCTGCAGGAACAACAGCAAGACGGGAGAGATGGGAATAGGTCCAGGCAGCAGGCAGGGCTTTTGCGGGGGTACTATAAACGAGGTAGACAGCATGATCGGGGCTTCAAAGGGGTGCGTAATGAGGGGGGCAGGCCACGCGTGCTGCAAGGTGCTTCAGCAGCAGCGGCAGCAGCAGGAAATCGGCCTGTGCGTCGTCCACGCCGTCTGAGTATAAAAGCAGATATGAAGGGGCTGTCCTCACCAGCTGCAAGGCCGTTCTACAATCCACGACCTGGGGCAGTGTTCTTTGTACCTGAATCAGGGCAAGAGGCAGAGCAGCACAAGTCTGTCGGTCAGCGAGTGGCTGGTGCAGTGGCTGGTGCAGTTGCAGCAGCAGTGCATGGGGTCAACAGTCTGCTGCCGGGTAGGTGACAGCGCCGGGCTGGCACATGTACAGTAGCACAGCCAGCATTTAGCAGAAGAAGCCACTGATATACTGTGTGGATGAGGGTGATGTAGCTACTGATCTAGAGGGCTCCAAGGAGGAATGGCTAGACGTGATTAGCAGGTTAGAGTTTCCTAAGTGATAGTGTTGTAGTGCACTTGGCAGCAATCTATTGTTACAGCTCTAGGCTACTGCATTATGTGGGTGACAAGGTTGTTTTGCAGCCGTACGTAGTGAGTAAGGCTCGCATTTGAGCGATACGTACATGTCAACTGTACAGTTGAACATGCTTCGGAACCATCGCAGGCTTTGGCATGCTTTTTGCATGCGGTACGTCGTTCGGTTAGTATTGATTGATGCAAGGAAACGTTACAAAGCTTCAGCGATGGTTTTAGCATGTGATGCGTGGCATGCACCAGATGTTCAGTGTGAACGCCTGTGAGTACGTACACGCGTGTGAGCACGTATCCGTCCGGACAGTTTCGCAGCTGCTGGAAACAAGCTCTAAAACGTCTACTGGGTTGAAATATAGTCAGATGCGAGTTTCAGCTGCGCCAACGTGGCCAAGCATGGGCACCGGAAGAGGTGCGGTGCGTCACAGGTTGCGGTGCTCAGTGGCACCGGGCTCGCGGAGGCATTTGCGCATGTATCGAAATTGGTTTTATGCGAGCTGGCTTGAGCGCGCTGCTCCTACAGCAAGAACTCATTTTGCTATCCTTCCCCCAACAACCAGGTTAGCTGTCAGATCTGCAGAACCCAGGTTGGCGTGTGTTGTGCCGTAGCCCAAGTTGGGCTTGCAAGTTCGCTTGGCCTTCGCAGCGCTCACCAAGAGAGTGTGAACAACTGGGTTGTGACAGTGGTGGCCGACTTTGCTGAGCCGTATGTGTGCTCAGCACTCGTGCAGACTGCACATCTGCAGGGAAGGCATTTCAACTCGTGCAATCCTACTCCTTGTGTTTTGTGATGCAGCATGCCCCATAGTTTGGTCCTTGTCTCAGTAACGTTGTTACTGTGCCGATTCTCCTGGCGCTTAACCGGCTTCCATGTGTTGGCCCGATGCCGTATGGCATACTATGATAGTACAGATGCTGCATTATCAGGCTTTCACTGCAGCAGGCCGCCATTCGTTGCTAGCCATAACACTTGTCACCCATCAGCCATAGCCTTACGGCTATCGCTGCTCGCCATGTGCCGTAAGCAGGGACAAGCACCTAGCTCAGCCAGCCGCAGCAAGCTGCTGTGGAGACCGCAGGCTGCACCTGCATTGTCAGCTTCACAGCCTTGCCAGACATTGCCCAACGAAGCATGTATTGACAAGGACAGCACGCATTACACGCAACCTGAACATGTCAGCTAGAACATCGTGACCTCTGATGTCAAGCGTCACGCACGCAGCAACGCACTCTGCCAGAGGGCGATATCTTGTTACAAGCACAAAACAATGCTGCAATGTCCTGCTATGCAAAACCAACCAAGCACACAGGCCACCAAGCGAGCAACCTCAGTGCAACCAAGCTACAGAAGCCCTCTGCCACAGCCGACTTGCACTGCTCCACACACCGCTGACCTGTAAACTGCTACTCACAGCTACTGCTGCTGCATGACCATGCTCACTGCTGAGCTGCTGATGTCTGAAGCTGGTGTCATCACTTCGGGTTTCTGAGCACCAGGATCACTGAGTCACCTCTTAGGAACATCTTGCTGATAAACCTATCTCTGTTTACCGGCCGCGACCCCTTGGAGCCTCGCCCAGTTTTTGGAATCTGCATAGAAAACACCAGTGGTTGGAGGCAAAGATTGGGAAGGCGTGCCAGGGGATAATGCTTAGCGGTGTACATGGGTTTCAACACAGCAGTGACAGCGTAGCATCCAAAACTGGAAAAGTTGTAGAGAACATCTCAACACTGCTCAACCCAATAGACTCCAACATAACAGCATCTCACATAACAGCAATTTGCTAATACAGGGCTGCTGCTGCTGCTGCTGCTGCTGCTGAGAACGAGCTGACAGACTAAGCCCAGTCGATCCAAGGGCGCACCTCTGTCCACATCTCCTTGACGTTCTCTAGCACCATGTTGCAGTGCCTGTCAAAGGCCTTCACACGCCCCAGCAGCTTGTGGTTGTTACGGCAGTTGATCAGCACCTGCAGGAACAGCACAGTAAGCATGGCATCAGACTGTTAGCTTAAGCAGCTGCTTGCAGGACATTGTGCGGCTGTCCCATCGACCAGACACTAGCAGCAGGCACTGCCCTGTGCGGCTGCCAGAGTCCATATGTGACTACCACAGCTGTATCAGCTGTTTCAGGAACCGCAGAAAGCCTCTGAGGCATGGCATGCGCTGGCTACTGTAACGACTGTGTCTGGCACGTCAGTCAGACTCGGTGCTTATCGGCTGCTCGCTGGACCAGTTAGATGCAGGATCATCAAGACTGCCTGCTACAGTTGTATGACACACTTCTGCATCACAAAAATACCTAAATCGTCTGCTCACTGTCCCACAATCCACCTTAACACGTGCCAGCCAAAACATGATCTGACATTGCAAGAGCATAGATTCAGAAAGCAGCTGCTGCGCTGGTCTGACCTGTGAGTTTGTCTTGACACTAGTTGTAAGCACAGACAGAGGTCCTGTCCGGAACTCCTCCGCCTCCTTTGCTTCCCGTTCATCGACTGACATAGGCTGCGCCATGGCTGCTCAGCTGCTGCGAGTGCACTCTGCTGAAGTACAAGGACTGCAGAGGACAAACAACAGTAGCCAGCTGTGCTGAGCCCTCAGGTGACTGCAGCGTCGGTGGGGTCTACAGACTTGGCTTAAGGAGCATAGTAATCCAATCAGACTTCTTTGAGCGTGCTGTAGCGCACAAGGCATGCACTGCAGGCGCCATCACACCTGCTGCTGATCAAGCGCCAGCTCACCTCAGAAGCGTCTGCTGCGGCCAGTCCCAACACTAGCTACGTGTACTATAACTATGCTGTTGAAGCGACCAACACGCCTGGCGCAAACAACCTGCTTTTGAACTGTCTCTGTTTGGTCTCTTCCTGGCTCTACAGGTCTAGGCGCAACTGTGATTACGTACGTTGATGAATGCTTTCGGGCACGAGCTATAGCCCCAAGTCCCGGATGTCACCGGCAACTCGATGGACTTGTCAGAAATCAGAGGCGCAGGTCCTTCCCAGTCCCAGGACCTCGAGTCTGCTGCATCTGGCAGGTTATCATGTCGATTGCAAGTCATATGCACCAGCAGGTGTTGCAGTAAGTGATCGTACACCCACAACTTGCCGCTGCTGCTTCAAGACACCTTCAGCATGCACACGCACCACCAGCCCGTTCATTGCAGGCAAGCGCCACTACAGAGAGTACCAATCGTAACCCCAGTTCAACTTCACTGCTCTCAACCGGCATGGTACCGTGCTAAGCAAAACCATTTGCTACAACCAGCCCATGAGCAACAGCAACATATGCAGCCAATACACAGCCTCGTATGTCTCGCAGCAACTCACGACAGCCAGCCATCGACAGCAGCAGAGCTGCCAGCGTTACCCAACACGTCACAACGACAAAAGAGCATCGAGGAGCCCTTACTAACTTTTGCAGAGGTGCAGCAAATAGCAGCAGCTAGAGGACTGCACATATCACTCAAGACATTAGGTCCAGGTTACAGGATAGTCTGCAGAGACGGTGAGGCGCGCAAGCACGCCCCAACAGCCATTGTATCATGCACACGACTCTCAGCAGGCATCATCAGCAATGTATGCAACAGGAACAGCAGTTGCTTGTAGTGCCCTGAGTTCCTTGCAACTGCCGCTGTCATTACACAAGTGGTTGCATCTCACAACTGTCTGTTGTCTTGATATGCAGCACTATTGGAACACCTGCTCCTCACGCATAGCATCTCAAATGTGTTAACTTGTCACTAGTCCCTCACACCTCTCAATTGCTGTTGTGCAATGCAGGCGATGAAAACGGGCAAATACTGGGTGTTACCGCTGGCTTTGTGGCACCTGCTTTCAGGCTCATGCACTGTGACACACTGCAAGTCTTCACCAAAGGGTGAGCAGTTAGTGCAGCACGCACACACAACACACGCACGCATATGGTGCGTGCACACATGTATGCTGTGTGTTTTGTCGAGCAAGCCCATCTGCAGTGTTCAGCAGAGCTGAACACTGCCAAGCCGCAGCCATCCAACACCGTCAATGCATCTGGTTCAGGGTCAGTTCGCTGCTCGACCTGCATCCCAACAGCAGCAGCTGCAAAAGCCAGCAAAAGCGTTATCAGTTTACAAGCAGCCACAACATGGCCTGCACATTCAAGCTGGCCACACTCTGCATCATGATGTTTGTTTCAGACCACATGCAAGCAAGCTGTCCTGCACTGTCGAATCCTGCTAACCTGCAGGTTGAAAGGTGCTGATGGCGACAGGATCCGGCGCAATCCTCTTGGTCTGGGCCTGTTGCTCGGTGGAGCCGTGTTCAGTTATGGCAAGCAGTGTGGGTGCAGGAAGGCAGAGATACTTGCTATAAATGACGATGGTGAGCTTCATCATACCCCTCAATGGTTTGAGTTGTGTCATGGGCTGATTCTGCCAGGTCATACACATATGTTGGCTGTGGTGCCCGCCACTTTTGGTGGCTGCCTGTCTTTGGACATTCCTCTGGCACGCAACTATTCTATTACAGACTCATCCTGTACTGTCTTAGCAAACATCCCCTGCTCTAGAATCCTACTGCATAACCAGCAGAACTGCTATGTTCCCTGGCAATGCCCTGGCTGACCTGCAATATGTGTTTGTGTCTGGTCTGCAGAGGCATGGCATGAGCGGTTGGTAAGATACTACAGCTACTTTGGCTTCAAACCAGTGCATAAGGTGAGGCTGCGCTGACCTGCAGCAGCAACCAACACAGCACAACACTCAGTGCAGCCTGGAAACAAAGCATCAGCACCAATGGCTAGTGCACCAGAGAATCATTGGCTCGGAAAACACGATAACAGTTCAAGCGGTTGCTGTGACGTGAAAGCAGCTAGGTGACCTCCCTAGCACCTCAGACAGGAAAGTACACTCAGTACGGTGTAGCTTGTTATCAAGTGTTACGCTGCTCCAGTGATGCCTTTGGCATTAATTGCTTATGTGGTGTGGCTTGAAAGCTTCCAGTAACACAGGCTTGCGAGCTGCTCCTTGCACCTCTCTACAGTTACCACTTGCAGAACGCTACATGCCAACCTAGAGTTGTATGCAGTGACATGGGATCCATGCTTGTTCCCAATATTCACAACGTGTTATGAAGTTTTAATTCTGTTATGGGATGTGCTGACAGCATTACAAGGCCAGAGGCCCTACTATATGAACCAACTGCTACCACAGCAGACATACACAGACACACACAGTACCTACCAACATCCCTTGATTGCCTTTCTCAGTACAGCACACCTTATTTAGCGCAGCGGACTTGTTGACGTCTGGCTGCTCGGCTGCTGGTGTAGGTTGGTGGGCGAGGCTTCTTTACCGATCTACCTCACTTGTTGGTCTGGGGAGGTGAAGGGACTCGCATGGATGCCGACATCGATGCAGCCCTTGCTCGCTGGACTCCAGCCTTGCGGCAAAGTGGCAAGCAGAAGAATAAGGATAGCAGCCAGCGGCAATAGCAAGATCAGCAGCAGCGATTTGGTGACCACCATGAAATGCAACTGTTGGGTTTCGTGTGCTGTAGGGTTGTGGCACAAATGCCTGAACCTTTCAATGTCTTTTCACGAGTCTGTAAAAGTTTCTGAGCCATGCCATGAGTCTGTGCTCATGTTTTGCCCTGATGATATACATCATAATGACAGCGCATCTATCTTGTTGCTTTGGCAGTTAATCTTGAATCAAATATGTAAGACCGCAGTTGGTGGCTCAACACACCCATGCCTATTCAGCAGCGGTCGCAGTGCGGCACACTGTTTGATTAGCGCAAGTACGGTACACGCGTCACGTCCATCTGGAGTGTCGACGCATTTGGTCATCTGTTGCTTCTGCCCTTTTCCGTATGCTTCTTATGTAAGCATTTGTACATCTGACACCGTATGGATCCATACATGCCTGTCGCAAGGGGTATATTCACATTCATGGATCCGTCGCAGACATTGTTTCGTTCGCCAGAAGCTGCGGTGGTCCCTCAGAACATGTTTTTTGTAATAATAACAAAACAATTTGCAAACTCGCGCTGCCTAGGCCACTTCACCTTTATGGGGCGGTCCCGCCGTCCGTGCGCGCGCGCTCGCACAAGTCAGTCAGCCTGAGCGGATCTCTCCGGAGCATTCAATGTGCGCTTATACTATAATCAAGATCAACTTATGTTGTCTGCACGACAACTTTGGTGCAGACAGCTGCTGGTGGTTCGCTGCCCGCGGAAACTTGCTGTGTTTATTGTACTACAGAACGCAACGAATCCCTCGACCCACGAACGGAACGGGATTGTCGACGATGCATGCTGCCAGCACAGTTGGGAACAAGCATGCAGTCTGGACACTATTAGCACGTAGCCTGTATACAGCCTTTGTGGTTCCAGAATGGGATGACACCTCCACGTGGAGTGCACTCCGAGCTCAGACTCCTGTCGACATACACCCAACTCTACAACTAACTTCGCAAGAAGTTCGAAACCATTTAGAACGCTAGCTCTGAACAGTTCGATTTGGGTCCTATTCCCAGCCTGACGAACCTGAGCCAAGTGCATCAAAGCAGGAGAGCTAACCAGACTACTCAAAGTAGTCTTCCTGACTCGACAATAACAGTCTGCCGTATCCCAGGCAGCAAGCCATTCAGCAGCGACCCTGCCACCTGCTCCTGCTTATAATGCCGCTGTTGTTGCACACCACGCATCAGCGCAGCAGCAGCACTGGCCTTCCGCTGCATCATCCACTTGTATACCCAGGTCATACCGCCTGCTGAGTCAGCTGCCCCTCTCTCACTCTTACTTGTTCCCACCTTCTCACTCTTTTCTGCCCCCTTGAGGCTCTCGCTGTCTTCAGGTCCCACCCAATCACAATCCAAACCAGGGTTCCCATCAAGTGCCAGCACCTGTATGTGTTCTAACAGCATGAGATCCCTAGGCACTTCTGTCAGCTTATTGTTATGCAGGTCCAACAGGCTTATGCTGCCAAGCTTGCTGCAGAAGCTGCCTGGCAGACCCCTGACTTGGTTATTGCTGGCTAACAGCTGCTTCAAGCTACTGGGCAACCAAGCAGGCAGCTGCTGTAGCTGGTTGCCGGAGAGATCCAAGACCAGCAGGGTTGGCAGCATTGGGACCTGTGCTGTTTCTGTGCCTGGAACGTCTGCTGCTGCTGCTGCTGCTGACTGTAGATCTGCTGCTACTTGTAGTGCCTCCGGGTGCTCTGCCTCCTGGTGCTCGCCGGGAGCGGGAGGCACTGTAGCCTCCTGCCGCACCCCAGCGGCAGCAGTGGCAGCAGCCTGTAGCTGCTGGTCAGTCAGCCCAAGTCCTGATAAGTCCAGGCTTGTCAGCCCAGACAACCCCACCAACATCCCGTCAGGCAAAGCCAACCCCTTGTTACACCCTAAGCCCAAACTCTTCAAACCTGACAACTGAGTGATGCTCGAAGGTAACCCTTGCAATTGATTATGCTGCAATTGCAGTTTGACTAACTCCGGTAACTGATGCAAGTCCGATGGAAGCTGAGTCAGCCGATTATGGCTGAGGTTGAGGGTTTGTAAGGAGAACAGACGTGTGAAACTGCCTGGGAGCGATGCTAACTGATTGTGATCAAGGAATAACAGCTTGAGACAAGAAAGTGCGCCGAAAGTGGCCGGCAATTGGGTGAGCCTGCAGCAGTACACGGCAGCATGCCGTGTGACAAACGCATGCGCAGTCTATGATACTAGTTTAATGAGCATTCTTACATAATGCCACGAGCTGTAAAGGTGCAACATAGAAGCCCGTGGACTGGCACATGCGATACTGGTCTTTATGACGTCGATGTGCATATGGGTCTCAACATGCAAGTCATGGGCTGAGATGTGCTGCGCAGTTTTGCTGGCTAGTAACATAGAGCGCGTATTGAATTTCACAGCAAGACGAGCAGCACATAGTAAAACACTCTGCTGCGGCCAACATGCTGTGCACTCACTGATTATGAGACAGGTCCAACTCTGTCAACTGTGGTAAAGCAGCAGGAAGTTCCATAGGCACAGCCTCCAGCCGGTTGTGGGCCAGCCCCAATCGCATCAAAGTAGGCGGCACGGCAGACACGCGACCAGAAACCAACTGCTGAGTCAACTTATCTAGAACCTTACTACTGCTGGTGCTGCTGCTGCTGTTGGGGCTCTGACAGCCGTCGGTGCTTGCAGCAAAGAAGTTTGAAGTGGTGGGTCTGCCGGTGTCAGCTGCTGCTGCTCCAGCTGCCGCCACTGCTGCTGCGTCTGCTAGTATGAGGTGTGGTAAGCTGTCGAGTTTATTGAATGATGCAGATAGTTGATCAAGTTGGGTCAGTCTATGCAAGGAAGGTAAGCGGGTCAGCCCTGCAACAGTACATCAGGAGCAGCAGCATAGGCGACTTGTCAATATACTGTAATGATGTGCTCAGCAAGCCCCCCAGCCAGGCGCCAGGCACATACGCTTGTAAAGGGTGTCGCATACCATGCAGCGCAGGCGATGCTACACTGTGCTTCAGCCAGCAGTCAAGTGGCAGTTCCTGTTTCGCAAGGCGCAGTCCCACCTGCTGCGGAGAGGTTGACAGTCATTAGGCCTTCTGGCAGTGCTGCTACGTACGCCTCAGCAGCAGCATAGCTGCCCAGAGCCTTGCAAGCTGACATCACCAGTACCTGCTGCCGCTGCTGCTCCATTTGAGCAGCAAGACTAGCAGCAGCAGTGCTTCTGCTGTTGCTGTTCAGAACATCTCCAGCGAGTTCTGGGTACATTGATAGGCTGTTGAGTGAGTCTGGTTCGCTGACTTCGGGCTCCAAGTGGTGCTGCTGCTGCTGCTGCTGCTGCTGCTGCAACCAGCCAGGTTGGCTCCCTGCGTGACTGCTGGACCCGCCAATGCTGGATTTGAGCATGTCGTGCTTACTAGCAAGCTGAGCATCTGCCCTGCCTGGATGCTTCACACCAGCTTTGGCCCCAGTCATACTGCTGATTCTTGCGCCATCGTTGCTGACAACAACAGCATGCTGTTTTTGATGCTCATGCTGCTGTGTATTGCCAGCACCGCTGTGCGAATGATCCAGGCTCCCAGCCCCGCTGCCACTGCCCCATACGCTGCTGGTCACTCTGCTGTTTCGGCTAACTTTAGGCGTCTGGAAAGTGACCTTCAACCGCCCACCGTCTGCTGTACGGTCCCCAGAACTGCCTGTAGCACTGTTGCCTAGCATACCTGCTGACTTGGGCCGACCGGGCTTGCTTTTCAAGCAGCCTGAGCCGCTGGAGCTCCCTAGTCCCGTCAGACTGGAAGACAGGTTCCCTCCGTGGTTACTGGCAGTCCCAGCCAGGCTTGCAGTCGTCCTGGTACTGCGCTTGCTGTTGATGAGTGCATTGTGATTACTGCTGCTGCTGCCTGTGTTGCTGCTCATGTGCCCAGAGCTTGCAGCAGTGTTGTGGGGTACACAGGCGCCACCTGCACCTGCTGGTGCAGGTGAATGTACAGCCTCATACCCATCTTTGTCTCTCATCTGCTGCACCTCGTGCAGCACCTGCTGCTTCATGCTTTGCCTAACTCCCAAACCCTGCGCTGCTACTGTCTGCCTGCTGCTGCCACCTACTGAGCTAGGAGTACTGCCTTTGCTGTCCCAGGCCCTTGCTTGCACCGCCTTTGGTGTTGTAGCGGCCAGGCGGCCTGCTTGCCCTTGCTGCCCGCTTCCCCACACAGGGCTGTCCATCACCAGAGTCGGCGTTAGCAAAGCGTCTGAGTCCGTGTCAAAACCCCCATAGCCTCTAGAACCCGCTACCTTAGGTGTCTTAGAGCTGGGGGTCTTAGCTGTGCTGCCAGTGCCAGGTGTTCCTGCTGTGACAGGACCTCCCCCTCCTGCTGCTGCTGCTGAAGCAGCATCGCCGTCGACTGAGATGGTCAATCGCGGCCTAAACCCCTTCTTACCCCCGCTACCTGACATAGAGCTCTCACTGCCACTCCCGCTGAGTTCTGTGGTGCCCCCAAAGTTCACAGTGCGAACTCCGGCACCCACAGTCCCACCCATCTGGGACCTGGTGTAACCAGCAGCTCCAAAGTCACTAACGTCGTTATAACGCTTGGTACCACCCACAGGCGGCGGCTGCGTCAGCATATACTCTGGTGGTGGCGGAAGTGTATCCCCAGCCCCAGCTAGCAAGTCCTGCAATGCTTCGAACTTGCGCCGCCTGCGTCGCCGCTCATTTTGAGCTGCGCCCCAGTTTGGGAGTACCAGACCTCCGCCCGGGGTTTTGGGAGTGGTAGGGTTGAGCAGGCTAGCACCTAAGCCAAAGATGGTGTTGCGGCCTGGGCCTAGGGTTTGGCGACCAGCGGTTAGGCTAGCGTTAGGGGGCGTGCTGGTTCGTGATCCAGCACCAGGCGACAGCACAGGGTGGGCAGATACCAACACACTGCCACCTCCCACTGGCTCTAGGCAGTAGTTGGTCTGCAGCATAGTTGCTACACCATCTGTAGTCAGGACAGTGCTGTAGCTAGTGTCTCTGCTGCCGCGACTGCGGTCTATAGCTGTTGCTGGCAGGCCAGCGGCCTCTTTGCAGAGCTCCACGGCTGCATCATAAGCCCGCCCGGTTACGCTGCACACAAAGTTGCCAGCTGCAGGAGGGAACAACTACAGCAGTGGTCAGGACCATTTCAACGAGCTTGCAGTGCTGGATTGGTCGCATATGTGCCCATGAGGTAGGGCCATGGAATAGAAGTTGTCAACGAATTAAAAGATCTGAGCCAAAGGCTGTGAGCAGGCAGCATGGGGCAAAGCTCTTGCGGCCGGTGCTTTCTGAACTTCATGAACAACCAGGCAGCCTGTCCAATAGTCTAGACACGTCTGTTTACCTTCATACTGCACAAAGCAGCTACCGCTGGCAATTCCCGCTGACAGAGCCACCACCGGCAGGACCTCCAAGTTGCGGTTCATGACACCAGACAGCCGCACAGCAGCAGACAGCACTGCTCCAGCCAAGCCCTCCAGGCCTGCACGCTTAGAAGCACCTGCAGATTGCACAGCATGCTGTTCACTTTAAGTTGACTTCAACTCCTCCAGGGAGGGCAACTGCAAAGCTTCCTTACCTGCTCACATGCTGGGTTAAGATTGGCATGAGGCATGGCAGTGCAAAACTACAACGTGGTTTGGTTAGCAGCTGTTACCACAGGCAAGCTGTTTTTCAGTATTACAGACCCCAGCTGTTGTTGGCAGCAGCAGACAGCAGCAAGCTGCTGTTTACCTGGATCTAGCTGTGCAACCATGATCCATTTGAATGCGCTCCATCTGACAAGTTGCAAGCCTTCATCGTAAGTTACTGCTGCCCAGGCTGCTGCAACATCATCCAGGGCACCTGAAGAGACAGGCAAACATCTCAGCTGTGACAGTTTTTGCATGTTGATTCATGGTCGCTAGCACACTCCCATGCAGAAATTACAGTGAAGCTGTAAGCTGTAACCGTTGGCAGCAACAAGGGTTACTCTGCAGGCGGCTCATTGACAGATAACAAGGTGCCAGCAACAAAATATGGCAGCGTGTGTTTGCAGCCACAAGCGTACTGTCTCAACCCCACCTGCCAATGCTGCCCCAGCAACTGGTGCTTGGCCCGGCAACAGTTTCAACTCCAAAACAGCCACCCCACACACCTCCAGCAGCTCTGTGTGGACTGAGCTGCTCAACAGGTCGCCAGCAGCTGCTGGTGATGCAGGTCTTAGAACTGCTGCCTCAAGCCCTAAGCTGCTGTGCTTGGTTGGTGACTGTTGCGTGGCTAACAGCAGTGTGTCTGGGGATGCTGGACGAGCTGAGCTGTCAGATTGGAGCTTCCTAACTACTTCAGTATCCCGTATCAGCTGCAGTGTAAATCGAGCATGACATTGTCTGTACCAAGCTATACGACATGGCAGTCTTGGGGCACGTGCACAGGCAAGTGCTCTTTTGACACCTCTTGCAGGAGAGCTCTAGACATATCTAGACAGCAAAGCAATTGCACACTGGTACCAACAGGCAATCAGGGTAAGTACACTCACCCCAACCAACTGCATAACAGAGGATGTCTGCGGCAGCCCAGCACACATCTCAAGTGTCAGCCCCTTGGGCAAGCTGGCTTCCCAGCTGCCATACTCATCGTCTGACACCTGACTATGATCATCAGCATGCCGCACTTTTGCAACTGCATTTGCCAACATAGGACGCCGAACAGGTGATGCCTGGCCAGACCTCAGCGCTGTAGGTGATGGACTGCTGCATCTGCTGGTCTCAGGCCCTGAGGTGGTCCCTGGTATGCCAGAGCTGTTGGCGTTGCCCCGCATAGGACCAGCCCAGGGTGGCTTATGATTGTTACTTTCCTGTTCCTGCAGCTGCTGATGTTCCGCATCGCCAGGTCTGAGCAGAGTGAGTGGTTTGGAAGCTGCTTCGTAGACCTGGTCTAGGACTACTGAGCGCAGCTGCTGCTGTGGTGCCGACTGCTGTGAATGCTGGCTTGATTCTGTCAAGGCGGCCTGTTGGGTCAAGGGAAGCACTAGCTTAGTTGACTGCAGAGCTACTTCAAACCCACTATGACAACCATCAGCGTTGTGGACTGTTGAGATACTGACCAGCACACCAGGGACCACAGAGCAATATGCCAACATTGAGGAATGGTGCACACCTTCACGTATATGCTCAGAGACTCTTGTGGTGCAGGCCAGTGCTGTATGTCTGCAGTACCTGTATGAGCTGCTGTTGGGTAGCCGCCTGCTGCTGCCTTAGCCTTCCAAACAATCTGAGAGTCAATGGATCCAAGTACGAAAGCAGCTTCTGAGGGGGAACCCTGAGCGTCACAGCCCGTGTTGCTGCTGTTACAGAGACACCTATCTTCCTCTCACGCATAGCGTCATCACCTAGCACAGAGCCGGGTCCCCTGCAGCAGCCGCCATCTGTGGCCTGTGATGGGCTTATTGCAGCCCTGTGCATCCCTGAGCAGTGATGCTTGCCAGCGCCATTGATGCAGTGACGCCTGTGTCACTAGCTCAAATCACTATCATGCACTAATCTGGGTGTCTTGACACCGTTGCTAACCAGAAAACACCTCACGTCTGCAAGAAGCACACACTGCCAAGCACACGCCTTTGCTTGACTCCAAGGTCTAAGCTCACCTCAACCCCAAATCAACAGGGCTCTGCTGTTGGCCTGCTTGCAGTGACTCCGCAGGCTGCTTACCAACCCTGGCAGGTGACCCACTAGCAGGGCTGCTGCTTGCTGCAGTACTGAGACCAGCTGCCATGCAATCCGGCCCTGTAGCCCCAGCAGCTGTCTTCTGCTGCTGTGCAGGAGGTGGAGATGGCATGTATGTTAGCTGCACAGTGCCTGATATGAGGAAATGAACGTCTGACACCTCTTTGCCTTGACGCAGCAGCACCTGCCCTGCACACAGCATTCAGCGGGGACCATAGCACGGAAAGGTATGGTGGCCAAGGGGGTCATGGCAGCCTGATTTACGTGATTGCTGACACCTCATCCCTGAAAGTATAAGCAATGGTACAAGTATGGTGTACAAGCAGGCTACCGGGACTGCACCTGCCATGCGATTGTCTGTGGTGTACTCCCCCGATATGCAGCGCACATACAAGAGCACACCTGGCTGATATGTCGACTCCTTCATGTGTATTGCCAGCCTGTACAGTTCTTTGATTGGTGTGTGCCGAAATGAAGGCATACGGCATGCCAGGTCAACAAGACGTGACACATGGTATTCATGCTGCAGCCGCATGGCCTGCAAAGACAAAACACAGTAGTGAGGTAATAGCTTACTGTGCCGAAGCATCTACTGCCGCATCAGCTGCTGTGCTCCATTCTGCTTCTGGCCCACTTTCTTTGCAGCGCAATAACACGAATGTATGCCATTGTAGGGGTCAGCTGGCGATTGCAAGACACTGCGTCAATCAGAGCAGTTCCTGTTTGTCATGGTGTGTGCTACAGAGCGGCCTGCTCCATCTGCTTTCTGCATTCTTGAGGCAGCTCAGCAACTCTCAACCCCAGATCCTACCTCCATGTACACTGCTTTGCTGATGACAAGCAGTGCTGCAACACTGTTGTTATCTGCCACTGCTGCAAGACAGCTGCTGGGCAGCTGAGACAGCTGAGGAGCATCCTCGGTGGTGTAACCAGCAGCAGC
>NSMO01005947.1:0-13019 GCA_002588565.1 Coelastrella sp. UTEX B 3026 | reverse complement strand
TGTCACAGCAAGCTTCAGCAGCAGGAGCAGCAGCAGTAGTGCTGACGGGGCCATACCTGCCCTCTCAGCTGAAGCAAATGCAAGCAGTATGTGCCAGACAGTGCCCAGGTGTGCATTGGCAGCTACTGCTGGGACCTAGGGGCCTGCATGTTGTTATATCCTTGAAACCCTGGAAACAGCAACAGCAGCAGCAGCAGCAGGAAGCAGAACCACCACAGCAGTGGTACGAGCATCATCATCAACCACTGCCACCCCAGCAGCAGCAGGAGGAGATGGCTTCACTGTCTATGCCACCACAGCAGCAGCAGGAGGAGATGGCTTCACTGTCTATGCCACCACAGCAGCAGCAGGAGCAGCACGGTTGGCAAGATGCTGTACTCTCAGCCTTTGATCACCCCACCCCAGTAACAGATCTCCAGCTCGCTGATGCTTCGTCAGTGGAGCAGTTGTTGTATAACAATTTATGTCTCTTCAGTTCAGCAAGTTGGGCGGCAAGCCTCCAACAAGTATCATCCAAGAGGAATGCTGGAATGCATTTAGCTGTCATGGCAGTGCTCACAACAGCAGAGCTGCAGCAGATTGAGAGGATTGCTGCTGTTGGGCAGCAGCTGCAGATTGTTGGGTCCCATGTGGCGGCAGCAGCAGCAGCAGCAGTGGATGCGCCACCCATTGCTGCTGCTGCTGAGACAGGTTCAGCAGCAGCAGTGTGTGAGTTGGCAAATGATGTTCATGAAGTTGTAATTGTAGCGTCCAAGCAGCGTTTAGGGCCTGCGGCATTGCGGGCAGCGCAGCAAGAGGCACTGCGAATCAACCCTGATGCTGCAACAGCTGCTGTAGCAGCACGCGACAGTAGGCGTAGACACAGGCCAACCAACAGCAGCAGCAGCAGTAGCCGTCAAGACACTGGTCTGGTTGGAGCTCGGATGCATGTGAGTGTGTCAAATTTGTGACTGCCTGGTTCTGCATGTTGGCACAGGTACCGCTGTGTGTTGGAGTAGAATGCTTTGAAGCAGTGTGTCGGACAATGCATATACTGGCTGGTTCGTGTAGTTCACAATGCAGCATAGCTGAGTTCTAGATGCATCAGCCACCCACCAGCCATAGCTTGACGGCCATTGAACCCATTTCAGAGTCGCAGCATTGCTCTAGTGTGTGTGGGTCTGTTGTTTGGTTTGGGAATGTCACTGCCACATGTTTTCTAACAGCCCGGCATTGTGCCTGAGGTCTGCTGCTGCCGTTGCTCACATTCTACTGCTGCTGCTGCTGCTGCTGTTGCCCTGGTTCACAGGTTTGCTTAGGTGAAGCAATGCACGATGTTTGGGAACATGCTGTCAGTACGCTCACACGTCATAGGCAACAATACATAGAAACCCGCAATCTCAGCAGCAGCAGCAGCAGCTGTATGCGGGGCAGCAGAACGCGCAGGCAGCAGATGTATCCGGTGATGCTTGTTGTTTCAGGGCCAGGTCTAGATATTATTGAAGCTGTGCGGTTGCTGCAGCAGCAGCAGCAGCAGCAGCAGCAGCGGCAGTCAGCAGAGCATCATCAGACCGCAGATCAGAATGCAACTGCTGCTGATGCTACTGCTGCTGGTGGTGGTGGTGGTGCTGCTGCTGCTGCTGCTGCTGAGAGGTTGAGACAACTGCTGAGCAGCAGTAGGTGGCCAACTGCTCATGGTCATAGCTTTTGGAGGGCGCTGCAGCGGCCAGCAACGGCAGCAGCAGGGCCGTCTGCTGGCAGCAGCAGCAGCAGTGGACGGTTGTCAACCATCTGGGCTTGGCTATATCGCAAAGGGCATGTGGCGCCTAGTCATCCTGCTGCTGCTGCTGCTGCTGCTGCTGCTGGGACAGCAGCCGTCCAGGCACCACGCAGAAGACGAAAGATCTCACAGACTCGGCCGGCTAGGAGCAGCAGCAGCAGCAATGGCACCAGTGACACGGCTAGTGGCCATGACATCAGCAGCAGCAGGGATGTGACACTCATTCTGAGCTGGCAACAGCTAGATCTTCCACAACAGCATCCCAGGCTTGGGTCCTTGCTGCAGCAGTGTCAGCTCAAAGTGTCATGCAGGGGCCCAGAAGCCCGCCCTGCTGCTGCTGCTGCTGCTGCCGCCGCCACTGCTGGAAGGCAGCCGGACAGCAACCTGGATCTGGGCTTGGCCAGCAGCAGCACAGAAGCAGCAGGCAGGCAGATGATTGTGCTTGCAGCAGCACCACAACCCGCATGCACCACAACCTGTGATGATACAGTCATCATACCAGAGCCCCAAATTAGCAGTGGCACAGGCTCAGCAACCGGGCGACTGAAAGGCTTTCCTCCTCTGGAAAGCCTGGCAAATGATGATGATGCTTTCAGCCGCCCAGGCACAAATTCAGACAACAGCAGCAGCGGCAGCAGGGAACAGGAGTGTGATGACTATTTCAATTCATCGGCAGAACATGTGGAGCTGAGATCGCTGTTCAAGGCTGCCAGCAAAGTGCACACCAAGTTCATTATGCCAGCTACATATGATCAAATGACCAGAAGTGGCAAGCTCGGCCACAGACCACTGTTCCAGGGTATCAAGCATAACTCTTGAGGCCTGGAATGCACAGTACCCGACTTGGCTGGGGTCGACTTGGTAATGAAAATCTGTCCTATTTACAGAAGTAGAAGTTGGTGAACATTCACAGCGAGCAGAAATCAACATTAGAAGCATGCGTGCTGGTGAATAGATCTGGCGGGCCTGCCAGGCCCTGGCAGATGGCCAATGTGTCTTTGATGAATAAGGCTGTACCGTACATCCTTGTAGTAGTACTAGGACCTTGGTATGGACATTTCTGTGCTTTTTTGGTGCTCGTTCGGTGCTTTTGCAGCCGTGAAGTACTTACCCGGTGTTTGATTATGGTTGATATGGCCTGCCAACCACACTGTCACATTCAGAAGGTTACGTGTGGACGTAACCACGTTCCCGGGCCGGACCCGGAACGGTTCCGAACTGCGCCACAAGCTCAGTCTGCAGATTCCTGCCGCATGGTATCCAAGCACCGTCTGCACAAAACACTCCTTAGCAGCTTCTACGGCCAGCTTTCAAGTCGCTCGTGGTGTGTGCTGTATCACCGAGAGGACGCTACCATGCTTTGCGACAACTGCAGCCCGCCGCGGGCCGGCCGACGGCAGGCGTGACCCGGCATAACCAGTGGTGGGAGTGGTGTGAATGCTTGTATCTGTGACGAGACCCTGCAGAAGCAAAAGGGAGTGTTCTGTTTGAGGTACAGCGCTCATCAGCGTTTCCGGATCTCGCCGCAGATCTCAAACGGTATCACGGGAAACTGATAGCGAGCACGCCATCTGCTGAACGTGCAGAAACTTGACTGAACATGCATGCGCATCACAGATTTTAGAGCCCGACTCTCAGGTGGTTCCACCGCAAGAGGCCTACCTCAAGACTGTGGATCCGATTGTCGGACGATATCTAGTGCAGTACTACATCAGCCATGTCCCACTTCCCGATGGCCACAACCACTGGTTTGCAGATTCACTTCAGCGTGATGGGCTTGGGCCTGGCCCTCATACTTACAATATTGCACTATACAACACATCTCTCATGTAGAATGCTATACATGACAGAACACAATGCAGACTTCAAGGTGTAGCACTATACCATTCTGCCCACTCCTGCTCATGGCATGCAGCTTGGCAGCACATCTACTATGTTGCATATTCCTCAGTTATCCAGAAAACACACAAGCAGCCCTCCATGGCATGCGGACATACAATGCCATCATATGTCAGCAGATGTCTTTTCATATTCCAAACACACGAGGCGTCACTGACACCCATGGCATCAATGTGCATTGCACACTGGCATCTTGCCCATGACAAAAAGGCCGTGGCAGAGGCGGATAATCATCCCCGCAGTTCTCCTATCTACAAGCCGTTACTAACGGCAAAGTGGATTGCTCTTCCAAATCTGCATCTGCTATGCTGCATACACATTGGTGTCATTCAAAAAAGTGTCGCAATCCCCAGCTTCAGACTAGCAGCTACTGCAGTGATCCAAGCACATGCATAGCTAAACAATCTTTCCATATCATACTCAGCGCTCATAATGCAGGTCCAGTTATCATCATGGCAGATGCATATGGTTGTGCTTGATTAGTATCATGAAGACGACAACAGAGTTGAGGCTGACTCATGGCTTTGGAGGGCCTGATCGAACCAGATATGGTCGATAGGTGCACCATGACTGACTGTCAAGTTGGTAGCAACAGCGAGTGGAGGCAGCACAGAAAAAAGAAAAAGAAGAAAAAAAAAGAAAGCTAGCAGAAACCCACCGGTGATGCCAACTCCTTGTAACCCCTGTTGGGAGCAGCTACACACACTGTTTGCAACAGCGCCCAAACCATGAGCAAAGAATCCAATTTTCAAACCACCTTGTCCAGGAGCTTCTGCCAAAGACACTTTGTGCAAGTGCTTTGTCACTGAAAGGCGTTGCTGCAAAAGCACCGCATCTTCTGATGGCCCCACATCAGATAGTCACCTTGCAACTCTCAATGCAGCACTCAATGGATGCCAGCAACAGAGCCGTTGCTTCTGAGAGCCAGATCAGACAGAACAGGCTGCACACTCAAAAGCCATCTCAGGACCATTCACGATCAGGAGTCCATCATATAATCATCCAAAAACCAAGCGCAATGTAAAATAGACAACCCCCAGTCAGCACAAGTTCTGTTCAGGAGCGTATCATCAACTATGCCATCCATTTGGGTTATTCAAGATTCCTGCATCACGTATGCAGCCCTTGCACAATCCTGAGCTCCAAAAGCACACCAGATCCTGTCCTTCCCTACAGTCAAGTGATCAATAATCCAATCTGGATTCAAGGACAACAAAATACATATATAGTACTTCAGCGCTCTGCTTATCCCAGTTGCTGCAAGCCACAGTATCAGTGCAGCTGAGCCTGCATAGGTCACACCCGCCTGCCACATCAACCCTTAGGGAATATCACTGACATGTTACATTCCTACACGTAAGCACAACACAAAGCCCGGTCTGAGCCACAGTACCAGCCTGTGATTTCAGCCGTGTGGATCCATAGCCTATGCTGGCACTGCTTACACCCGATCTGCCAATGTTCTGATGGGTATTGTCCTGCCGGCACCATCAGCGGTATGAACAGCATGGCCATGATCATCAACCGTGTTGATCACCACAGACGACCCATCAATGTGGTGTTCACCAGCTGGGGCACTTGCTGTTGGCCAGTCATGCTTGGCACCAATGCGTTTGTTGAGCCTGCTGCTCACTGCTTGCAGGGGAGAGGTGATGGGGGCGGCTAGCAGCGACATGTCATAGACCCCCCTGCATCAAACGCGATTTCAGGGCATGAACCATCATGGCATGAAGATGTGTCATCACGGTGGACTGAGCGGATGCAACTATTATTGACATGCTTACTTGGATTACCACCCCAGGATAAGCTCTTTAGTGAACCCAACCCCTTCACACACAGAAAACCCTTAGGCTTTCAGTAAGCTACTACAAGACCCCCAACTGTTGGCAGCACAATTTGTGACCTCGTCAAAGACAGCATGCCATTCACGGCAGCCAGCTCTTGTTGTGATAGATTTCCAGTATACCGCACCTTTCTCTCTCCTCCTTGAGCTTATGCTTGATAGTCTTTTCATGAGCCAACAGGAACAGGAAGCCAAATATGGCCTTAGCTGTGATGTCCAGGCCTCCATACGCAGCAATCTGTGGTCCAATACAGCACAGTACATGGATGATTATCATTCCTGGGCACAATGCCAGCAAGCAGCTGTGAAAAGCACAACGGCCTCATCTGATAAGCCTGCCGCAGACGGTTGTGCAACTCTAGAATACAAGTTGTTGAGCACAACAGAACTGCTGTACCGCAGCAATAAGCTGGATGCAAGAGTATGCATGTCCATCTTGGATGATAGCACACCGTTATGCAGCACGAGATTACAGGACTCAACTGCAGCAGCTGCTGTAGCATAATCGCCGGATTAATAGTATACTTGTACAATTGTCTTGCACGTCTAGCATCCCCTCAAGCAGCAACACAGTACCTGTTATAGTACCACTGCCCTGTAGCAGTGAGCTGGATGCAAGATTTTGTATGCACTGAATGTGCCGCTATCAGCTGTTTACCCAGCAGTACTGCAGCCGCTACAATCTCTGCAATAGGGCTCTACTAGACTAGGTGGCCTCACAGTCTCCCGAGGGACACTGTGTCTTGCGGCAAGTGACATGTGCACATTGTGCCTGCCTGCCTGGCTGATGCTGCCAGGGCTCTCTCTCTCACCTCTGCAGTGACTGAGATTGTGTTTGACCCTTCTGCCAGGCCCCACACCACGGGATATGCACACCACAGGATGACCAGGTAGGCGGTGAAGAACATGTACAGTCTGCCGAGAGTACGATCACGCTGGAATGCATAGCGGGGACCTGCACAGCATCATGCGGTGGGATAACATAACTGCCAGTCTCAGAGCTGTTGCAGTCTGCTGCTGCAAAGATGTTGATATGCAGTCCTGTGACCAGCCCGGCTGAGCCTCTCACTGACACATCATACAAGTAATTGCACGATTGAAGCAGCTCAACCAACATCTTCTGCTGGTAAATCGATCTTTGTTACAGCTGGCTGCAGCCCGAAACATCAGCTCTGGAGGTGTTGTTGGAGGTTACATGCCCAATGACTACAGGTTACTAAATGGCAGCCCTGGTTACAGAATCTGCACAACCAGTTGGGCAAAACTTTGAGTAATGCCAGGTTTGCCCCCAGGGACAGGGGCTGTGCTGGCACATCTGACACTTTCCATGCAGTTGTCCGCATGCAGTAGTTTCTTCAAGAAACACTGGAATGATTACTGACCAGTAGGGCCTGCTGATTGCTGATCTCTCTATATCCTGTCAGTGGGACAACCATACCCCCTCACCTGTCACCAGCAGTCCCCAGAAGACAACAAACATCCAGGCACACCCGATTGCGAAATAGCCCCACCTGCACACGCACAATAGAATGATAATCTCATTATTCGACACTCTCACTCTAGAATCCCTTGTTGGTGAGGGTGTATCTGCTGCATACTCGGCGCAGTACCGTGCCGCATCAGCGACTTGCAGGTCCACTCAGCCTGATGATCAATATCTGCCGGGGTTACTATCAACTTTGGTTGTTGGCTTCAAAGCCATCAGCCTGGCTGAGCAGTTTGTGATAATGCAGCACAGGGACAATGACGCACTGCTACTGCTGAGCACTGCTGATCAGGCTCATACCTGTAGTGATGGTCAGTGATGGCTCCAAACAGGCCAAACAGGATCATTGCAATGTCAGCAAACACGACCCACAGGGCAGTGCCAACAGGGACGGCAGCCAGCAGCAACACCTCAAGCAGCAGCAGCGGAGTCTGCAAGCAACAAACAGCAGGATGTATGAGCAGTGAGCCACAAACCATGCTGCTTGTTTTGCACGTCTACCTCCAGACTCTGGCAGAACCTAATGCGATAAAGCTGTCACACAAAAACGTGGTTTGCAAAGAGTGTGGTTGCATCTGCCGCCCTGTGAGATGTGGCATGCAAGCCCAGCCAACAATAATATCACATGCACTTGTCCCTAAGCCACTCAGGGCCCCTGTTACTGGCACTGCAGACCATAGATATATACGGTATACCTATGGTCTGTGTCAGTGCTGCGCGGTTCACCCAGGCCGGACAAGTGAGCAGGTCGGTGCTCACTGTGACAAACCAGTCGATGTATCTTGCATAGAACACATCTCTGGCACCACTGAGGTCCCAGTATAGAGGTATGATGCTGTCACCTCCATGACTGGCCTGCGAGACAACCAGATAATAGAGCCTCAACTGGGCAGTAGTACAGTGATCATTGTAGGGTGCATGGTGGGTGAGTATGATACTGCCACCAGAGAAGCAGCCGTTGCTTGATATTCACAGTGTCAAGGGCATCACACCCTGGCCTGCTGGCGAACGAGCAAACCATCCGAGATTGCACTCGATGGTCCAAGCGCTGCTGGTAGCACATGCTGCAGGCGCTAGACGTGTCTGTACCACAGCTGATCAGGTAACAATATTGCTGCTGCAGTACGATACTGCTTAGTGCTGAGCTGCTGGATGTGGTATGTGCCCTGGGTATCCATAGGTGCACAGCCAGCTGAAGCACTTTGGTATCATCCGCTGACTGCGCCACTCACCATAGCAAAGTATGCGCTCATTGCGACAGCAACAATGGCCATGGTCAGATCTGCTCGTGAACAAGCAGTGAAAATTGATATTATTTGTGCTCGAAAAATCAACAATCAGGGTGTCTGCACAGCGAGTGACGCACTGCCAGACTTTGCCTTTGCTCAAGCACGTATGCTGGTGCCAAGTGTCTCAGCCTGCCAAACAGGACTGATAAGCTCCAGGGCGCCATTCGGTGCCCCAAACTGAGAGCTTTCCAGCAAAGAATTGCTGAGGCTGACCCCCACAGGAGGAAAATCTATCGAACACATAGGGCTTGTTATGCTAGATGGGGGACAGACACTTGCAATGTACTGCCATACACCGCTCAGTGCCGCTGCACAGGAGCCCAGGCTGCATTTTGGCTACTGTTCAGCTATCCATAGCTAGCCGTTGGCGCTCACATCCGTGTTTTCTGTCCTGTTGAGGGTGTCTAAATGTCATCAGGGAAAAAACCACCAGCGAAGCAGCCAAGATACCGAAGATAATCCAGTACAGGATGTAGCCAGCTGTCGAAGGCCATGCGACGTAGCGCGGTGTCAAGCTTTCCATGTCTGCTGGCGGAACAGTGGTAGCAAGATCAGACATCGAAGCACCCATCGTGACCGATGCTCGCCGGAGGTGAGACTTGCACTGCACCTTAGCTGAGCACTTTCAACGGCTGTAGCACTAGCTACTTCGAATTCACCTCTGCTCGCAGAGCGATGCCTGCATTCTCTTCTCCGTATTCAACGCGGGCGTGGTGGACCGTTTCCTTGACATCAGTGAGTGTCAGTCACCCAGACACGTGGCTACGACCTGTGACGCTCTACGAGCTCACAACCGTATTTGCTGCCGCTGTGCAGCTTGCGTGGGCGTATAACCTGCTGAATCAGAAGAAATCATAAATACGACTTTGCTAATGGGAATGCGTCTGTTTGGCAGAAGATAAGCACGTCCATGTGCGCCACGGGAAACACCTTTGACGCGGGGTGACTTATACCACAACCTCGCAACTTCTCGACCAACCAATCTGATGTCCACACTTACAATGTGAACCGTTCGATCAGTTCGTATCAGCAACCAAACCTGAGCACAACCTCTGCATCAATTCGAAATCTGGGTTGACGCATACTAGGCTACTGTACTAGGCTAGTACGACTGGTCCCGGGCCACTGGGGTCCTACTGGTGTTTGCTGCGCAATTGGCCTTGCTGAACGCAGATCTAGTTTAAACGACTCATTCAGCATGTCTGCATGGGAGCAAGACCTCAACCCCAGCCTTTGGAGGTCCATATTCTACACGGAGTTCACAGTCGTCAGGGCTGCCATTCTGATGCCCATCCTTATGCTGTACCTCCTGATAATCTCTCGCGTCACAAGTGTTCGCGCCATCAATGATTCTACGACCTTTAACAAGATAATAACGTTCGGGCTTGGCGCTTTTATCACCACAGCACCTCTGAGAGCAAGCACACCCCTGGTGACAGCCATAGTTGGTATTACAATTCTGAACGTGCTGAACCTCTTAGTCAATATGCTGTACTTCTACGGGATACTACCACAGCATAGCATCGCTGCAAAGCCAACACTCCTGGTAGCCAGAGGTAAACACTGCTGGCAGGACTTCCAGTCGGATGTGCTAGTACCCCAGGGGCTCCTGCATAGTTCTTGCTGCTTCGTGTGCTTTTGACAGCCATGAAATCACGACATTGGCACGGTGCCATGGACGTCATTTTTACATTTTTGTGTTGACCAGGACCTGCACTTGCACCCAGCTCTGCCTTACAGCGCAGTACTCAGTGCTAGCACTCAGTGGCATATATAGCTGCTTTCATTACTGGAAGTGCTTGCACAAATGTGTGGTTCCAAAAAGTCTGGCAAGAGCAGAATGCATGCACATCCCATCGTGTTGCAACTGTCAAGTCAGCCCCTCATGCTGATATCATGATGCAGGTCAGATGCTTCAGCCCCAGATGCGCAAGTTGTTCATGCGGCAGGATAAAGTACAGTCAGAGTTGCGTAAGAAAGGGCATGCGAGCTTGGAGGATGTGTTTGCAATGATATTGGAACCTGATGGGACATGCAGTGTGATCACAAATGGTGAGATCGCGGTCCATGTTACATCTGAACACTTGGTGTGTAAACAGAGCTTCTACTGCACCACAGAAGTTCCATTTGTGTCGGCAACACAGTCTCTTACAGTTCATATATAATCGCCTGATGCATCCGATGCATGTGGGCCACAGTAGCACATGTTGTACCATTGAGCTACCTATCACATGGGCGCCAAAACACTGGGCCAGGCTGCACTGACAACTGCGTCACAACATTTCAATGCCATCAGCTCTGACAGTCAGAGCCTGACCAGAAGCAAGGACTGTTGTTGCAACTGCGTACGGTACGCAGCGGCTAAGCTATCTGTGAAACACCAATGGCCGCTTCAACATTTGCTTGCAGAAACTGCTCGAACCAGCAGCAGCAGCAGCCTGTTGCAAGCGGTGGATGGTTACAAGCAGTACTTGGCAGATGCAGCACCAGCAGGTGACAGTCAACACCATAACGGTGTTTGAGCAGCTGCAGTATAGAATTGCTAGCAGTAGGGCTGCTTCAGATAGGTCAACAGCTGGAATTGATGGTCGGACGTTTCTGCCGACCTTGGCATCCGGACCGTGTTATGCAATAAGGGTTCACAGCAATGTGGGACTTTTGCAATCGTACTTATGTGCTGGCCTGGGCTCCCAGCGGAATGACACCAGAGTATGACTGTCATGCTGTCACAGCAAGCAGCTGCTAGATGACCGGACCACCTCAATTCTGCAATGAAACGGGGTTTTATAGCGATGTGGGCTGTTTCATATTGTGTACTGTGATAATACGGCCTGGCTTGCCTTGAAGTTATCCGCTTAGTATGCTAGTGTATGTAGGGCATCTGGTCCTGTGATGTAATGGGGTTTTACCAGCAATGAGCGTTTGATACAGATTCTGACGCAACATGCAAGCTGGCATTCTTTCAAGGCTTGTGCTGCAAACCAAGTTGATTCGCCTGGCATTCGCCTGGCATGGGAAGCAACTAAGTACGCCGGGGTGCACCAGGCAACATGCAGATGACTGCCTATTTATTGCGCTTCCTGTCCATCTCTCTGCTCTCATGAGTACTCACACCAGTGCAGTCGTGCAGCAGTGCATGATACAACAACCATCATGGCGGCTGGAAGCCAAAGCCCTGCGGCCATTAACCAAGCGCCTGCAGCAGTGCGGGTGATTCTGTCTCTACATTATCCTTTTCTGCGGGCCGTCGGAACCTACGGGGCGTATTTGCCTACGGCAATCTACGGCAGAATACGTAACCTAGAATTTACAGACGTGCTGCGCATGCCATGCGGAGTGACTACTGCTTTTCAAAGTCATCAAACCAAACCAAAATCAGAGCGGCATTCGATCGCACACAGTACTGTGTTGATGATCAGTGACGCCACATGCAAACCAATCGCCACGGATAGTGATGCAGTGATGTACAGGCAATAGTGGCGCAGCATGGACAACCAACGACGCAGAGCAGCCGGCAGTTTGGCCGTTTGGTGACGGTCACCATATCAACAACTTGAAGGCCGCCGTGCACATGAAGTTTCCAGTTGAGGCTGTAAGTCAAAGCATTGTATGGTCGTAGGACAAGGATAACCCGACAGGTGTATACAGGTTACATATAATCTGGCCGAAACTTCATGATCACTGCAGAAGAAAGGCAGATACATGACACTGTACTCGCCGCATGGTCAATGATGATTAGTCCAGCTCCATGCCATCTCAACCACACAATGTCTTTACAGTCGAAAACTGAATAACAGTCCTGTGCTGGCAGTCACTACGATGAGTGCAGGCCGAACCTCATCAGCTGCGGAGACAGTGCACAACAATATCAAGGCTGACACCAGCAAATCGTGCACACATCAAAATCGCTCAACGCAATGCCATGCATGGGGTAGCTACCTGTGTGAGCTCACACACCTTGAGGTGCTACTAGCATAGTATGTTACCCCACTGGCAGGTGACCTGGTACCGGCGCACCTCTGCAATCCGCATGTCCTGACACTATGTGGGCGAGGTCATAACAGTGTGAAGAATGCAAGTCTCTGGTTGAAAAATCATCTGGCAGTGCTAGCGCAATGGAATTGGAGCACTGCGAGTGGATGATGTCAGCAATCTAGTCTCAATATTCGGCTTTGAGATAACACATACACAAACAATAGAAACAATTGTATGTGATGACACAGAGCACAACTGCCCAAATGTGCAACAAAGATTTGTTCAGACTTGTGATGTGCCCATCAAGCATGCCATCCTGTGCATATATCAATGGTGCAAAAATATGTTCTCAATATGCTACCTACATTCGTGCAGCATGTGTTGTGTATCGCAGTATGGTCGTCCAGCAGTTTCTGCATATTTGCTGAACCTTTTACAGCAACATATTCGTTTCTGAGTCTGCTGCCGCAGCTGTCGAACGTCAACCGTATCATAGTGGCAGCCCAGCTGCTCTTAGTAAGACTGACTGGTACACTAGTATGAACACCTAGTTTTTACTTGAGCTACAACCAGGGGGGGGGGCAGATAGTTAGTCACAGACCACATGTTGAAAATAGTTTGAAGCCCCCAAAGGGGGGCCCTCCCCCCCCCCCCCCCGGCGCAGACTAGCAGACAGCCCGGTGGTGTAAGATTAACGACAGAGAAGGCATCGTTTACCTACTGTGCGGTCTAGTTTGCCTTGAGAGGCAACACTGTAGTGCTTTTGGT
>NSMO01005937.1:25631-49042 GCA_002588565.1 Coelastrella sp. UTEX B 3026 | reverse complement strand
TGATGTCTGTAACCACCTTTCCCTGTTTCTCTGTGTAGCAGACTACGATAAGCTGCTGCCAGGTAAGACCAGTAACAGTTGCAGCTTCTGCACAAACGCATCTCAGGCCTAGCCTGCGACAGCTGTTGTCAACTCGCCACAATCACATGTGTTGTGCTGTTGCAGGCTGGAGTCACTTTGCGCAGTTCACAATTGCAGTAGTGAACAAGGACCCCAAGAAGAGCAAGTACTCAGGTGACAAACACAGGAGTTGCCTTGACCTGCCAATTGGCACTCGCTAAGCAGAGGCACGGATGCCTTGCCTGTGCAAGCAGTGCAGCCCGCACCAGGAGTGCAGTTGATCAGGGCAGTTTGTGACACCCACAGCTATGTGCAGCATTCGGTGTTGCCGAAGTCAGCAGTCTATTGTGCCGCGACCCAATGCTGGATGAGCATCAGGTGTGGGTGGTCAGTCTCTGTGCCAGCTTGAAGGGGTTTGCCGGCATGTTGCTGTGCAGATACCCTTCATCGCTTCTGCAAGAAGGAGCATGACTGGGGCTGGAAAAAGTTCATGGAGCTCAGCAAAGTGCTGGATGGCTTTACAGTAGCAGACACACTGGTTATCAAGGCGCAAGTGCAGGTCATCTTGTGAGTGACTCTCAGCAGAGCACGCTGAACAGTTGCAGCAAGCACCAGCCGCAGGATACGCACAGCTGCAGGAGCACCAGACACAGCACTCCGATGCAGCAGAAGGAACGGCGCTAGCTGTATCAGGGGCGCAGCTTATGTCTGTAGCTGTGGAGTGCAAGTGCAGCAGATGACTAGCAAGCTGATCGCCCTAACAGCAGCAAAGCAGCAGCAGGGCAGCTGCATCCGGCGCGGACTTCTGTCACTTAGCTGTCCAGTGTCCAAACAGCCGACGGACTACAAACACAGCACAGCAGTGTACACGTTGGGACACCTGCATTCATGCTTGCAGTGGTCCTGCCAGTTCACCCACTATCTTGTGCTTTGCTGCAGGGACCGCCCTAGTCGGCCATTCCGGTGCCTGGACAGCCAATACCGGCGCGAGCTAGTGCGGGTGTACCTCACCAACGTAGAATCTATCTGTCGCCGGTTCTGCGAGGAGAAGCGTCAGCGGTTAGCATGGCTCAGAGATGAGTCAGGCTGCTTCAAGAGCTGGTGGTTGGGGTTGACGCCGGAGCGCCAACAGCAGCTGACACGGGCCAAGGGGGACCCTATCCTCAAGGGCATAGTGAAGCAGTTCTTCAATGAGAAGGAGGTTACTAGCACACTGGTGATGGATGCTCTGTTCTGTGGGTGTAGGCAGCTAGAGAAGCTTGGGAGGGATAAGGTGGGCCAGACCTGGGTTGTGTGGGGCTCAAGAGACGCGGCACAGGGCCGTCACAGTTAGGTGCTTGATTATTAGCTTTGTCACAAACTTTGCTGCACAGCATCATGGCTCAGCTTATGCAACATCTAGCACAGCAGTGGCTGTCACAGCAGCTGACACTGACAACACTTGCAACAGCCAGTTGTTGGCTGGAACCTGGATATCCAGATAAGCAGGGCTGTCTGCCGTTCCTGTCTCATACAGCAAGTCAGTGCTCTCCAGTACTTGCATGGGTGTCTTCCTCGTGCTTTCAGGCTGTACACGATGTTCTGAGTGTGGAGGTCATCTTGTCTGCTGTGCTGCTTTTGTTGCGTGCAGGACTGCTTGCCGGAAGGCTTCAGCCAGCCCACAGTAGTAGTAAACGGCAGGAACAGCACCTTCAGCTTTGCAATGGATGCCTTGGACATTGCACAGCAGCTCAGCCAGGAGTTCACACCAGCTTCGAGGGAAGACAAGGTAACTTGGAGCTCGTGCCTTGGTTGCCTTGGTTGCCAGCAGCACTGATACAGTAATCACAGCAGGGAGGGCCACACAGCAGCAGCAGCATAAATGGGGATGTGCAGCAGGGTTGTTTGTACTGCATGTATAGTGTGGGGTCTAAGTCTGGCCTGTAGTTCTGCAACCAGCTGGGCTGTGGGCACATGCTTTGGTGCTCAGCTGCAGTCACATGCAGACAGGCTGGCGCTGCGTTGTTCAGCCAGCCACAAGTGCACACATCACAGGATGCTTAACCTCGCAAAGCCTTCTAGGCAGCGTCATTATTGACCTCAGCTTCAGGTCAGTCCCTATGTCGTCTGTTGCAGGCTCTTGCTGCTCTAGGTGTCGACAGTTTAGGGTTGCGCAGCGGGTTTGATGAGTTGAGTGAGTTGCGTCGTGATGCTCTTGAGCGTGATGAGAAGCGGCTGGCTGAACTGGGCAGGAAGACAGTGGAGATGTTTGCACTGTCACACATATACACAGAGCAGCTGGAGGTGAGAGTAGCAGTTACGCTGTATACAGCAGCTGCTTGGCACTGCCGACACTCATGCTTGGGACTGTTATGCAGCTGAATATCTTCGGGTTGGGTTGGCTTGAGTGCATTATAGCGGTGCCTAAACACATGTGCGGTTGTACGTTCCCTTGGCTTGATGCTGTGTGGGCTTCTGAGGTGGTCACACTGTATGTCGGTAACTTGCCGCAGTGACTGATGCAAGCATATCATGCCATCTGCTGTCACATGTGTGTGCAGCGCGCGTATCGCGACTACGAGTGTGAGCAGCGAATGCGTGATCTGATAGCTGAGGAGGAGGCAGAGGGCAGACTGCAGGACCAGCGGGCAGCAGCGAGAGCAGCAGCAGACAAGGAGAAGAAGGCAAAAAAGCGAGAGAGGAAGCGGGCAAAGAAGGTAACTGGCACCTCGCTTGCTTTCAACATTTTATGAGTGTTGCAAGATGGGTTGACAGCGGGTGTAACAGTCAGTTTCGAGGAGCTTGTAACGGATGGACTGTTTTGTTGTGGTGGGTTTGTGCATACATGGCGCTGTGGGACTGTTGGGGAGAGTGGATAGTGCTGAATTGCTATCAAGCCTGCGATGATGTTTGTTTGCATGCACTGCGGCTGACTTCGGTAAACCATTGATGGATGCCCAATAGCTCTTGCGCGGGGGGGGGGGGGGGGGGTGGACATCAACCAAGCTGCCTCAGTGTTCACTCTCTGCTATGCAGGAGCTGGAGCGTTCCAGACGTGATGCCGATGCAGCTCAGCAGGCAAAGCAGATACAGCTAGCAGCCAACCAGCAGCAGCAGCAACAAGTGCTGGCAACACTGCTGCAGCAGCAGCCGCAACAGCAGCTGCCGCCACCCAGCAGCAAAGCCCGCAGCAAGCAGCAAGACTCTGTGACAGCTAACGGCATTGGCCTCAACAGCAGAAGTAATAGTAGTAGTAGTAGGCAGGCCAGCAAAGGGCAAGCAGCAGCAGTAGCAAATGGTCCGTCACGGCCTGGCAGTGCTGCTGCAGGGCCCAGCAGTAGGCTCAGCAACAGCAGCAGCCCATTGCTTGGGTCAGCAGCAGCAAGCATTGATGCCTTCAGCAGCAGTGACAGTGATGGCAGCAGCAGCGACAGCAGCAGCGATGGTTTTACGCCTGTTAGGCGGCATCATCATCACCAACAGCAGCATCTGCAGCAGCAGTTGTCTCGCCCTGGGTCGGCGCATTCACTTGGGCGAAGTGTGGGGCAGCACATACCCAGCTACCCCCAACAGCAGCAGCAGCAGCAACCCCAGCAACATCAGCAGCAGCAGCACATGCAGCCACCACATCAGCAGCAGCAGACGCTGAGCCTGAGCAGCAGTGGCAGCATACCCACAGGTTATGCAGCAGCAGTAGCTGGCATGCGGCCCCCACCACCTGCTGAAGTGACAGCTGCTGCTGTAGCCATGGCAGAGCAGCAGCGGCGGCTCAGGGACTTGGAAGATCAGGTTACAGTACTGAAACAACAGGTATGGCGGTGGTGTGGGGTTGTGTTCACATATGCTCGTTGCTGACATGACCAGGTACGGATTGGAGTGTCAGCTCATACAGGACTGCAATATGCAGGTTGTGGTATACATATTCACGTATTGCGGCTTTGTGCATGTCACCTTGTGGGGGTACTGGTCAAGTCTGTTGACAATGCTGGTGGAACTCTTATGTCAAAGAGTCGGCATCTATCAGCGAATCAAATTATGGAAGGCCACGTCACCCTCGGTGTACTGCTAGCACTGGCCGGAGGGAACAGATCATGTGCAACTTGCAGCTAGTGCAGAATGTCGCTCAGATTCTTCAGACAGAAATTAACGACAAAAGGATGATTACGTGATGTCTTGCAGGTCCAAAGTTTGGAAGCAGCAGTGAGCCAGAAGGATGCAGTCATTGCTCAAAAAGACCAGGAAACTGCAGACTTACGCTCCCAAGTCACGCAGCAGCACCAGCAGATACAGCAGCTCACGAAGCAAGCAGCAGATGTGCGAGCTGCTGCAGTAAGCAGTCAAGAGGCAGCAGCTGCCAGGCCTGATGGTGTCAGCAGCAGTAGAGGCAGCAGCAGATCACGAGGGACGTCAGTAGACCTCTCTGATGCTGCTGCTGTGAGCTCAGGGAGCGGTACCCCTGTGCCTTGGGCCGCTGTTGCTGCTGGCATCGTTGGCTCTGCTGCAGCAGCAGCTGCGCCCAGAGATGCTGCTGCAGCAGCGGCACCACTAGGAGTAGCTGATCCAACAGCAGCTGAGCATCAGAGTCCTGGTAGCAGTACCGTGGCAGAAGGAGGGCCTTCCACAACAGGAAGGGCGGGCTCCATGTCCTATGCTCAGACTGTCAGTGGCATATCACAACAGCAGCATCAGCATGGCAGCAGGCCACCCTCTGGAGGTAGCAGCCGTGCCAATAGTAGCAGCTTACAAGCAGCAGCAGCAGCAGTTATCCATGCAAGGACCAGCGGTATGGACACCGCCAGCAGCAATAACAGTAGTATTGGCAGGCCGACAGCAGCAGCTGCAGAAATTGTGTCAGCAGCAGATGCGAATAGGAGCAGCACAAGCAATGGCCCTGTTGAAAGTCCAACAGCCGCAGAAGCTGCTGTCGCTGCTGGTGCTGCTGCTCGTGCTGAGGAAGGCCCGAGCGACATTGATGTGCCTGTCAGCCCCAGCAGCATTGCCAGAGCAGGCTCTGCTGCTGCTGCTGGTGCTGCACCTGGCCCACCAGCAGCCAGCAGTAGCAGCAGCAGCGAGGATACGAAAGCGGCTGAGGCAAGCAATAGCGGTAGTGGACGCAGCACGTTTGAGGCTGCAGCCAGCTGCGAAATACCAGCAGAAGCTACAGCAGCGGCCACAACAGGTGGCGCAAGCAAATCAATCAGCAGCGGCAGGGCAGCTTCTGCAGGCAGCAACCCCAGCAGCAGCGCCAGCAGTAGTGCTGCTGGTGGGCTACCTGGTCTATCACTCAAAACAGCTAATGCATACATCAGCAATGGGATAGCAGGTGTGCTGCATTCCAGTACGCCCCTGAGCAGTGACAGTCAAAGCACACCGTCCTTTAGAAGCTCAGCAGCCCCCATAGACAGCTGCAGTAGCAGCAGTTTGCTTGCTGCTGACGGGAGCAGCAGCAGTAGCAGCAGCAACAGCAAAAGCAAAGCTGGCAGCTTACAAAGCAGTGGGCGGAACCCCTTCACTGCATTTGGCAGTCAGTTGCCTGCTGCTGGCGGCAGGGGGATGCCCTTTGGACCCATGCCAACCAGCAAACAGGTATGGCGGTGCATGACTAGCAAGCATGTTGTTGAGCTGCCTGTACAGGTCTTGGCTTCTCAGGGCAGTCAGCCATGGAGACTGCATGATATCACCACCAGCACGTGCTTACTCGTTGTAGAGTTTGGGCAATACTTCAGCATGCATAGGGCGTGCAATCCCTTTGTTATGAAGCATGGGCAGGGCAGGAACTTGTGTTGATGTTGCTCAGTCCGCGAGGGAGTGTACATGGCAAGCATGAAGCACAACATGACCTCACATATGTTGATGTGTGCTTCTCCTACCACACCCCACCCTGCACAATGCTGCAGATGACTGCAGCGGGTGTGCTGACTTCCATTTGTTCTGCCATTGACCTGCACACAGGGTGCTGTTGATGCTGGTCAGCGGGCAAGCCAGACCTCAATCTTGGAGGACAATGGCTTGGACGGCTTCGTGCATATGAACATGATAGATGACCTGCTGACGGAGTGATCCATCACGCTGCAATGGCGCACTACAAGAAGGCTTGGTGCAGCAGCAAATTGTTGGAATTGTTGCGTGTTGGTGTTGGAGTCACGTGATTGTAGAATTCTGTTGCTGGTGTGCACGGAAGGGACCGCCTTACACCGAGCTTTATCACCTCCATCACGCATGAGGAGGGAAAGCTTTGATTGTTTGGTGAAGTGCAAACCGCCCCCCTGGTTCCATCACCACATGGTGTTGCATTGGCTCCGTTACTTTTACATGGTGTTAAAAGAGCTAGTAAAGACGGAGTGCGATCACCCATGCCATAGGTCTTTAAACCTACCGCTCCCGATAGCTATATCAGGGAGTGATCATGGCAGCAAGAAGCAAAACTGGACCTCACCATGTCTGCCCACCTGCTCACTGGGTGGGGCATGAGCTGTACTCACTGTGAACACGTTAACGCGGACGCTGTGCCAATCAGAACTGCTTGCAGACCGTCTGCGATTGTGACAAACAGAAGATAGCTGAGCTTGCACTGGTCATGGGCGACATCCACCACATCCGCATACTGAACTTCGAGCAACGTGTGATGCGAAGTGTGAGCGTCATTGTGACGCTGCGGAGCTAGTTCGCCACTAAAGCAACGGTAGCAATGCTGGCATGTACACTGTTGAGGCTTGCTATCTGAGTTGCACCAGTACCTCACAAAGCTCCGTTACTAAAGCGCTGTACACTGGTCCTTGGACAGGGCGATTACGCCTAGGGAGGTCCTCTTGCATGCTGTCAGCCGCATCAACACTTTCTGGTATAGCCCAAAGCTCATACCTTGTACTGCAAGCTCGCCGCTGCCTCGCCTCAATGACAAACAACCAGAGCAGCAATGTGACTGGCCTCACATCAACTGTACAACTCAACAGTGGTCAGAAGCTGCCAGTGGTAGGGTTAGGAGTGTATCAATCGCAAGGAGATGAAGCAAAGAATGCTATCAGTAGCGCTTTAAAGCTGGGCTATCGCCACATAGACACGGCACAGGGCTACCACAATGAAGCAGAAGTTGGTGAAGCACTCAAGGCTTCTGGAGTGCCCAGGGACCAAGTTTGGGTAACCACAAAGGTGAACACAAATGACTGCCGCTGCAGAACGTAACAGCAGCATTTTGTCGCAAAGTTGGGCTGGAACGCTGCTAGCACACTGCACAGCTCCCACTACAGTGCCATCTGATCCATTCACATGTGTATGTGCTAGAATAGTCTAGGGCCATTAATCAGAAGGGAGTTTTTGGAGATCAACGACGTGGAAGTATGCTTGAGGATCAATACCGCCTGCCAATGGGGCTGCTTGCAGTTGCTGCCCAAGGAGTGGTCCGACCCAGCAAAGGCGTATGAAACCACCAAGGCCGCTATTGAGCGCTCCCTGCATCAGCTGGGCCTGGAGTACATTGATCTGATGCTGCTACATGCACCTGGTCAGTCTGAAGGGAGAGCAGATGCTTGGAGAGCCTTGGAGGAAGCACACAAACAGGTCAGGCAAGCTCAAATGAGCAGTCCAAGAGAAGCTATTGTTTCTGTGGCCTGCCAAGCTTTGGGTGCTTGAATGCCCAAGTGCTGCGAGTCGAACTCCACGGGCGCGGCATCTATCAGTGCTGTACAGCAATAGCAAAGTCAGTGAGACTGGCTTTTATCTCAGCGCTTGTGTAGATGATTCATGACTGTATCCAAGACACTGCATGGGAACTCGCGTGTCCCATTGCAGGCCTGTTCTACAGAGCGATATGCATTTCCTCACTGGGATGGCGCCTGCCACAGCAGTGGTGCAGGGGTGCAGTTAGCCCAACGGCACAGAAGTCCAGCAGCATGTGAACGTCACCGGCTTTACAGTACATCTCTGGGTGCCATTGACACCACATAATCTATGACTTATCATGCAGTTACCAGTTGTTTCGTGTGCCCAGGGCTCCATATGCCGCATGCCCTGCCTCTACTTTAACTTCTGTTCTCTGGTGGACTTGTAGGGTGTGTTACGCAGCATAGGAGTCAGCAACTTTGGCATTCCACATCTAGAAAAGCTGGCACAGACATCCACTGTCACACCAGCTGTGAACCAGATTGAGCTACACCCCTGGCTGCAGAGAAGAGAGCTGGTGGAGCACTGCAGGAACAAACACATCGTGCTAGAGGTATGAGCATGCAGGGATAGGGTCTTTGACATGCCTTGCCAGCAGGCTGTCACTGTGATGTTGCGGTTGCTAGCTTTTGCTTGGGGTCGGGTGGTACAACAGTAAAGCCACCGGCAGCGGTGCCTTTGGCAACAGGTTGGACTGGATACAGCTTCTTGACGCAGGTTTTTGCCATGGCGGGTGATCAGCACAGCAGCATACTGCTGGTCCACAGATCTTGAGCATGGAAGCAATGTATACGTGTGAGCTTTCCCAAGCTTGCATGTCCTGCTGCTTGTGATGTGCTTTCAGGCATATAGTCCGCTCGCCAGACCATACCGTCAGGCTGAACAGGGTGTCACTGCCAAACTGAATGACCCAGTCATCACATCCATTGCAGAGCAGGTCAACAAGACACGGGCACAGGTACTTTTTTGCATGCCACTCAGCTCGACCTCAGAATGCCACCACACGGACTAACTTGTCAAGCTGTCAAATCGCTAGCTTGTTACCACTGTCAGGTTCCATCCCAATGCATACATGTTACCTGAACATGTCGTGTCATTTGGTGAGCTGCTATGAAGACTTGGTTAGTAGAGCATGCCGGCTGCCAGCAGTGACACAGGCACCACCTTCAGCCATGGTGTTCATCGGCTACAAACAAGGTGTTGCTCCATGGCAGTATGCACAGTGTGAGTTCTGTCTCGTCCTTTATCTCACAGGTCCTATTGCGCTGGAGTCTGCAGAAGGGTTTTGTGCCTCTCCCAAAGTCCGTGAAGCCTGAGCGTCAGGCTGAGAATGCAGCACTTTTTGACTGGGAGCTCAGTGAAGCACAGGTGGCTGAGCTGGACAAGTTGGAAGAGGGTTTTGTGTCAGGCTGGGACCCAATCACACAGGACCCGGTGTAAGGGCAGCTGGCATGTAACGCTACCGGGTTGCAGCACTGTTCTTGCTGTCATCTAGCGAGCAACCAGGCCAGGCAATCGGCTGGTTGCCAGCTCAACCTGCTCTCTCAGCCGTGTTTCATTCCAATCATGAATAGCGCAGCAGCGTACATGCATTGTGAAGACTGCAGGGTTAGCCATCTACAGGTATTACCTGGGGTTAGGTTGACATGATCTTGGGCTAGGCAGGAAGGCCTTATAACTGTTCAGCTGATTTCTGGCCTTCAAGCCAAGGCAGTACTGCTGCCTGGCAGCGTTGGCAAGGGGCATTATAAAGGGAGAACTGCTTGGCGTTGGCGCCCGTGTACAATACTAGCCGTCAACGTAAAAAGTCTGGTTTTCAAACTTTACTTAAAGGCAGGGACGCTTTGCGGGACTATGTACGTTCGGAAGAAGCTCGGCGGGAAATGCAAGTCCGCAGAGGCGATGAGATGGCATAGGTCCCCGTAGTAGAGCAGCGCAGCAGCAAAAGATGTAAGAGTGCAGTGAACGGTATTGTGTGCTTCAACGGACTGCCAGCGCTTGGGCGTGTCCGTTCCCACAATGACCTGCCACTGACTCACTGGGGTTTGTTTGAAGCCGCAAGAACATCAAACAGCTGAAACTGGCGGTTGTATGCGTGTGCGTTGGCGCTCTGAGCTCGGCACTTGCCAGGCGTGTTGTAAGCGGCAACTCAGCATCACCGCTGTACATCTGACCACTCGAGGCAGGCACAACCAGCAATAGCCTCCGATGGTGAATCTCGTTAGCTGGGCGTACCCTTTGCAGGGTGCCTTAGTTTTAGGTCAGACCCCTGAGCTTCGACAAGTCGTATCGCAGTTCCTGATCAGTGTCACAGCAACTTCAGCAGCAACAACATGTGGTTGGCTGTTCTTCTTCTATAACCGCCATGTGAAGTTGATCTCCAGGGCTTTCGGCGACCCTACAAAGTCTCCAGGAATGTGGACAAAGCTTGCAGCGTTTGTAGTAGTACTGGCAGAGTCAACCCTACCCATGTACATGCTGTTTGACAGGCAATTCGAGCAGTTGCAGGGCCAGCTGTTTGATAGAACCATCAAAGTGCGAGGTGTTAACATCACTCCTATGAGCCCAAATGAGCGGAGTGCTCTAGATGCAGCTGTAGTAGCCCGGCAACAGCAGCGCGAGGCGGCAGCTGCAGCAGCTGCAGCAGCCTGGCGCAACAGCAGCTTAGGCGGCAAAGCTGCGCACTTGTTGCTAGGCAGTGTCAATAACGTTCAGGGTCTGGTTACTCAGTTGGTGATCAAGCCGGAAGCACATGAAGGCATTCTCATTAGGAAGGCCCGTGGGCTTCTGACAGCAGTAGTAGGTGGTCTGGTGCCACCGCTGCTGCCGGTGTTGGCCGTGAGGGACAGTGCGACAGCAGCAGCACGTCTGCTGGCAAGGTACTGGGAGCGCAAGGGTGTCCCGCATAATGCAGGTAATCGTGGCTGCAGCATGTTCACCAGTAAGGAGGTCTGTTGCTTCATCATGGTCATGCAAGGCGCTAATCACCTGGCAGCAAGCACAGGCGGCCGTGGATGCAGAGCATGAACAGAGAGTCATGATCGGGCTCCATGATGAGGTCGACAATTTTTCTTGTTGTTTGTGTCGAGATTAGTATGCATCAAGCGCTGCATTGACTTCTTTTGATACCGCAGGTGCACTTGGACAGTCTTGCAGATTACCAAGTAACTGCCTTGTTCAAACAGCACTTCATGGGACAACCAGCCTGTTGTGCGGTTGTAACCAACAGTTGTTGCTGACGTAAGTGTGCTCAACGCTGAACTTATATTACTGCAGATGCCCGAGCCCTGGTTGCCCAGCGCCATGCAGTTGACTACCGCAGCTTTGGTGCTGTCGCTGCTGGTCTGAACTACGTACCAATACTGAACTGGTTCCTTGGCCTGAGCAACACTGTGGGTGCTGCACTGCTGGCAGCTGACATGGAGAAGAAGCAGGTGCCACTGTTCGTGGCAAAGTAGTTGGCCTAGATGTAGACGGAATCTGTGGAAGTCTGGGGGTCAAAGAATGTAATACAGCAGCAAACCTTTTTGTGCACTCACAGTTCAGCCGCCTGGAGAATCAAAAGTGTGTTTCATGTTTTAAGGTCATGGCTATGTGGGTGGGTGAATGAATGAATGAATGAGCTCCGCGCAGCGCTTTCAAGGGAGCGCTAGCGTAAGTTGAGGGAGGGTACTGTGTGTGTCGGGGCGACTCCACAATCCCTACCGTCCGCTCACGTCCCCGAGGGGGCGAGAAGTGGGTGTATGCTGTGTAACTGCTCTGGTAAGCAGTTGGGTGGCCTGTACCTGTGGTCACTGAAACAGCTGGCAGCTGTTGCTTGCAGCACATAATGTACACTTTCAACATCACGAACGTCCGTGATAGCTTGTGATGTGCTACTGATGGAGACATGTTGATTGTGCAAGGCTCTGCAAGCCCAGCTGACCAAGTCACTGGCTTGTTCTTTGGTTTACTGGGATGTGTGAGGTTACAGGGTGGACAACCCAGTGTCGCAGCTGGTGTGCTGATGTCAAGCTGGCATAGCACTAGTTCTTCAGATATAAGCAGCTTGTGTGGGATCATCGTCAGCAAGGTTCCCTGTATATGAAGCAACAGCGTTGGGTATTGCTGGTGTGGGTTGAGAGCCGTGCGATCATCACCTGTTCAGTGTGTAACGGTGGGTGCATTGTGTATGGCATTGCGTCAGTGAGCCTTTGCGTCATTGTGAAGCACACACTACCCACATGAACGGACATATGCGGTTGCAGCGACCAGCGCTGGCTGATAACAAGTGCTAGCAGCAGTGTCATGTCTGCTCTGCACCGCCACACTCAGTTGTGCTGTTGGTCAACATTCTCACTGGGGGCCACACAACTACAGCCCAAAGCTGTGGCAGATTGCCAATAGTCGCAGTGTATATTGTTCTATGGTTGGCACTTATGCATCTTCATTTGGAGCTTTTATTGCAGTATTATTGAACCACTTTGTTGAATTGAGCACAAAGTGTTGGAATAACCAACTTTGCAGCTTTTTAGTATGCTTTCTACTCCCACCGGGAGGTAGTACCAGCCACCCAGTGGCATCTCACCTGGATTGCTGCCATACGCAGACTGTTGAGAACGTGAGGCTCTTGTGTTGACTGCACTGGCCCGGCCGTGATACATCTGCAACCCAGCTATCTTCTGTATTGATCCAGCAACCTGTCACCGTGCCGTTGATTACATGCATTTTCGCACCGCCGTGGTAACTTCGCCATTCGTCCCGGACGAATCGGACGGTCGGAGCAGTCGCAGTCGCGGTCCGGGTTGTGACATGAAAGCGCCGAGTGTTGCCGGTCGAGTCCGCGACCTATTCATGAACGAGACCAGAACCCAGTCAGCCAAGGCGGTAGGTATCAGGTTCAGGTTCAACGCGCCGTCACCGTGTCGCATGACCCCGGCGTACGGCAGTGTTTCAATGGCAGCGCCGACGTGTGGCAGTGGCAAGTAACGGTGTGCAAGTAGTTGTACTTGTACCACGGATGAGATGAGTCACAAGTCGATTTGAATATTAGAACTTGTTTGCCACAGACTTTCAGACAGAGCGAATAGTCGCCAATTCTCCTCTCGCTCGCGATGGGCATGTCACCACTTGTGAGCTACGATACGTGGTCATTCAGCTGAGGTTCCACACTGGTTGCACAAGCAGGGAGGGTGCTGCAGCTGACACTTGGCCACCATCACAGCAAGCTCAAAGTTCAAAAGACATGTCAAGCCCAGGCGGAAGCTGCTGGTTCCAGTGGAACAATGCTCTGTTAGCTGCAGTATTGCATTGCATCCGTTGCCAGATCCGCAGACCACACAAAGATCCGGTGTATGCCAGGAACATGCATGTCACGACTTGGCCAGCTGCAGCGATATACACTCTGTTACAATGGACCGACGACCTGGCTGATATCACACAGCAAAGCAGCAAGACGGTTAAGAGAGTAGCTACACACTGCTTCTGCTACTCAGTATCCATGTAATAGAGGCGAAGCCCTGGCAAAGGGCACCCCCTTAAGGGGCATCAAACACCACCAATCATCCCTCAAAGCTACTGCTCCATCATCCTAACAGCCCACCGCTGTCTCCCAGCATCCGTCCAAACACTGCATTTCAAGTACTACTGCGCTGTCACTGGGCGACTCTTCAGCTGTAGTATGGCAGGAGCTGTGTGCAGGCGTATGCCCATGCAACACCTGACAGGGCACCCACTGTGAATCCAGCTGTGAAGTCGTTCCAGCTGCAGCACACAACACACAGGGCAGCACACGTAAGAAAAGTGAATGAAGACAAATCAGTAGTAGATGATCTTGGCACATGCCATAGCAAGTGCAATGTCCCGGTCTGCACAGCAGCATGAACTAAGCCCCATGACAAACAGCAATGACGGAAAGGTCCCCCAGCACATGACATGAGACCTCCAAGAGGATCCAATTGCATCCCTACCACCGCTGTAGCAACTACGAGTACCCATGCAAGCTTGCCACGTGTAACTGCTGCTTAGGTCATGTCGGCACACATGAGCTGCTGCAGCAGGTACTCACCCCTCAGCTGACTGCAGGGGGTCACGCTGCACGCTGCGGCCGCTGAGTGTCTTGATGCCCAGCTTTGGCTCGCTCTGGAACTGAGCGCTGCCGTACACTGACAGGGCCAGGGCAAGGATCAGCACAAGGCCAGCAGCTGACAGGCAGCCAGCAATCTCAGCTGCACCATCAACGTTGCGCAGAGGGCCAAGCTGCGGACAGAGATCAACAACAGAAACCACTCAGTGTGATGTGCAAAAACTGCCAACAAGTTCATCCTCTGCCGCAATCTACATGCGAGATGACTCGTGCACTGGAGCAGCTAATCGTTGCTGCTGCCCCCGTGCTGCAGATGCACCCCCACTGCTGCATGAGCCTCCGGGCGCTCTGGCGGCCAACGCGCAATGCTAAGGTTTGACACCTCTACACGCATGTGCAGCACAACTGTCGCTACTCTGCTGCCCATGCTATACTGCTGCTCGCCTCCTGCACTCCCTGCAGCGCACTTCCTTAGCCCCCAACGAGCTGGCCTGGCTGTTAGACGCGTCCCCTGTGCTGCTGGCTGCTGCGTTTGGCAGCTTGAAGATCCTCCAACAGCTTTGTGCTGCTGTTGCTGCTGCTGTTGAGCAGGATCTCACCTTGATGAAGGGACCTGGCAGGAAGAAGCCGTGTGCCAGACCAACCTCCACGCCGCGGAGCAGAGGTGCAACACCAGTGCGGTATGCTGGCAGGTTGCTGAGGAAGCTGACAACCTCTGGGTTGGAGGTAACGGGGGTCTCAAGCATACCCACGAATGGATCGCCGTTGACGGGCTGGATGGCGCTGGCCTACGTTACCACAAGAAACCCATTTAGCACCGTCATTTAGCGCCAGCATATCAGGACGGGCTGCATGCTGTGGCCCTGGTTCACACGCCCAAGCTGCGATCGCTGAACTATCTCGCAGAGCAGGCTATACCTTTGGCTCGCTGGCAGCCCTAATGGTCAGAGACCTTGCGGGGCGCACAAAGGCAGCCCTCCTTGCGGAGAAGGTCTTCAGGCCGGTTGTGGCCTTGGTGGACATAGCGACTGCCATCTTGGGTGATAACGGTGAAATCAGACAATCTAAACTTGCCCAGCACGACCTCACAAGGATCAGCAGCTGCGTTCACGGCTTCTAGCAAGCGAGAGCGGGCCGAGATGCCATGCTGGAGATCCAGGTTTAGGGGTTTACGAGCGTGGCATCATGGAGAATCGCTTTCAAAGCAATGCTAGCAACGACCCCATGACAGCCGTTGCGCTGGTGCTCTAGATTGAGGTTGCTTGAGATAAGGACCGCATTGCGCGTGCACCAAGACTGTTCGAGTGCTGATCAACCCTAGCTGCTGCAAGGGCAGCGATGACACTCCGTGCTTTTTGCGTGATAGCCATGAAATCATGTGTTTCCTACCCAGCTGCAGGGTCTGTTGAAAGGATCACCTTCTCGTCCATGCTAAGAACCTGGGACAGCTAGTGGGTGAGGAGTGACGTGGACACTACAAGGGTAGCTGCTGCGTTCTTGCGTGCATCGGCAACACTACACACTCACAGTTAGTGACTGTCAGCACCAGGCGCCAACCTCATGCGTACTGGCATTGCGTGCTTTGCAGCAGCACCCATACAAAGGGGTGCTGCTGCTGTTGTTGCTGTGGATGGGTACAAACGACTCTTGCAGACAAATGCAGTAACAGCTGCAGAACATAAATGGCGTTCGCGGGACACACGCATGCAGCATTCTGTGTCTCAGTCAGCTTGTGGGTACAGCGACACCATTCAACTCAGGATCGAGTCTTGCCAAGAGCTGAGTCAGCTTCACACATCTCGTAGCCTCATGCCACCACTTGGCGATCTGGGGGGAATGGAAGCAGAAACCGTGCAAAATGTCTGCGGCAAGCTCTTCAAACATGACTGCAGGGCTGTCTGGAAGTGCTAAGATAACTTGACTGCCAGCAGCATCACTGTCACTTTTATGCTCACATGCATGACCAGATGGATGCTGAACTTCAGCATGATGCTGATTGACATTACATCCATTGTATTGCCAATCAGCATCATGCTGAAGTTCAGCATCCATCTGGTCATGCATTTGAGCATAAAAGTGACTAGCAATGCAACGGGTTATATGCTGCAAACTGTGCTCAAAAGGCTTAGCTAATTCAAAAGATGCTATGAAGTTGATGCCTGCTGTGCATGCAGTGTACTACACCAGCAGCACGATGCTGGTCAGCACATTGCTAGCTATACGTTCCGAGCAGCTGGAGGTGTTCTGCATCTGCTTTGCTGACTGCTTCCAGCAGCACGCTGCTGCAGAGCGTGATTGATTTGGGCCTTATGTGCACGTATGCACGAAGCAGTGCACTGCGTGTACCAGAGGTTTATGAAGCCCATGTTGATGGCACCAGGCAGCTTGACACCAGTATCATCCTGCCAAGTCACTGCTGCAAAGTGCACCAAGGTGTGTGTGCTGTTGCTTGAGCATAACGGGGACGCTTGGTGCAGCAGCATGCTCAGGAGGTGTGGAGGTCTCGTCGTAACAGCGCATCACCACTGGCCAGTGATGCTGCTGCTGCAGCCAGTGCCAAAGGCTGTCCTCGAACAGACATGCGACTGCTCATTTTGAACATTCAACTGCTACAGGAGATGCTTTGATGGCCAGCTAATTGTACTGGCTTCTGTACTCCAGTGGGCAAGTTGGATGCAAAGCACACGTGTGCATGTTTCGCTAGAGGGTGGCGTGTTTCGCTGGTTATTACTGTCTGCCTGGTAAACAGGAACCTTGCACCAGACAAAAGCATCTGCTGTCTGCTGCTGTGATCCACCAGCAGGAATACAGACCTGCACTCAACAAGCAGGCTGAGAAAGCACTGCATGGTATGTCCAAGAGAACCCAAACCTGCACGCTTAGGGCAGGAAGATGCTTGCTAGCGAGCAGAAAGAAAGGCCTTGGTAGCGAGCAGATACGGTCCGATGCTATGTCAACTGGTCACCGTGACCTGAACGACTGGCAACAAGACGCAAATACCGTTGTTCCACCTTTCAAAAAACTACAGAAATATTTCAGCTGCAGTGCGCACTGTAGACGAGGGCTAAACCCGAACCCGGAGAAATTTCAGCCATGGGTTACTCGCTGTCCACATTGTCATGGCACTGATACAGAGCCTTGAGGTTGCTATATACGAGCTGTAGTTATAGGCAGCTGGCTGCAGCGGCAACCGTTTGAGCAGGACGCCGCAGCAAGATGGCAATGCTGTCCAGCATGCAGTCATTGGTACGTTACTTGCGTGATAACATAGTGGTTGTTTGTTTGGGCCTGCCGCACATTGGGGAAGGCCGACCTGAACGCGATATCGGCAACAAGCATCTCTGACAATACAATTGTCTGGCTGCAGAACACAAGGGCTTTCGGCAGGGCCATGCCAGCAGCAAGGCCAGTGCAGGTTTGTACCAGCTTATAAACTGGAAGCTCTGCAAACGGGCCGCGTCAGTATGAGCACTACAGCGCCACTTGAGCAGCACACAAGCCTACAGCCAACTGTGGTGGCACAAGCAGCCTCTGCAGTCGCAAACAGCCCCTAATATGTATTAGTGCAGCTTTCAACTTCATGGAGGATCCAGCAACTGTGGACCGCAGCTATCAAGCAGCAGCAGTCGGCCCTTTGATCAAGGAGCATCTGATGTTGTGACACCTGCAAAGGCTCTGTGGGTGCCAGAATAGTGGCGCCAACCGCGTGTTGGAGCTGCAGTGGATAAACTCAGGCGTCAGTTGTTCGTGCGCTCTAAAGTCCTTCTCCTTGATAGCATAACTGGTCTCGGCAACTCGGCTACTGCTTGCTGCAGGTTGCCCGTCCCCTGAGCAGGACACCTCTCAGGATTCAAAACTTGCGTGTCAACAACGTTGAGATCCCAAACAACAAGAAGGTCGAGATCTCACTGCAGTACATCTACGGCATTGGCAGCACAACAGCAAAGGCTATTCTCAGGGACACAGTGAGTAGCATGCAGCGCTGGGGTAGCTGAGCAGTGTACATGGCGGCACAGTCTTGCGCAGTCAGCACTAGTCGCAAATATTTGCTGCAAGGGGGTTGGTGGGGGGGGGGGGACAGAAAAGGACAAACTCCGGCAAGTGTGCCAACCAGTGCATCAGATTGCAGCCCATCGGCCATTGGCAGTTCTGGGCCATTAGCAGCAGGTGTTCTCGCCAGCAAGCATCCAGCCAGGACACAAGTTGCTGCGCATTGCCAGGCCCTGCAGCATCCGCTAGCAGGTTGAGAAGCACAGGGAGATGTCTGCTTTGACCGGCAACAGCCTCACATCAGCCCAAGCGTTTGAACTTGGAAACGTGTATGCACATTCATTGAGCTGCTGTGTGTCTCTGCCGTGCAGGGTGTTGAGAACAAGCGTTGCTATGAGCTGAATGAGGAGGACATCAACAAGATCCGTGAGGAGGTTGGCAAGTACACAACAGAGTCAGATCTGGTGAGACGTGGCGCTGATCTGTGTGCTGCATGGCAACGCTGGCTGCATGGCCAGTCTGGGGTGTGTGCTAGTCTGGCAGGCTGCCGACTAGCAGGCTTGTTGCGGGGCCGTCAAAGATAGGCATGTCAGATGTCAGCAACACATCAGTGACAAAGCAACATGGGGAGCAAAATAATCTATGGCAAGTTCGGGCATGAGGCAGCATGCTTGGTCCTTGTAGCCTGTGATTGCTGTCAGCTGCCAGCGCATTTGGCACAGCCTTCTGTATGCTGCAAGCCATGTGAGCCGCTGATGAGTGGCATAGTGGTCATAGTATGCTGTGCCTTGTTAGCAGCAGCTGCTAGCGCTCTGCGCAGAACTAGGCGCAAGCATACTTATGTGTATGTTGAGAAGCAAGTGCATGTCCACTTGGCAACAGTTGCCACCACACAAATCTCTGCTGACACATCCTGTGTTTCGGTTGCTGCATCTGTGACAGAGGCGCATTGTTGCACAAAACATCAAGCGGTTAAAAGACATTGGATGCTACCGCGGACGTAGGCATATCATGGTAAGCACCATGCTGCTTTGTCCTATTGAAGTGGTAACCTTTGGCCACGTGTATCGAGTTCTGCAAGGTGGCAGCTGTTGGCAGTCTTGAATGAGCGCTAGAACCGTGCGTGCAGTTTTCATTGCGCACGGCTCAAACATACACTGTTTGAGAAATTTTTTTGGTGTACAAAACTTATTCTGTCTGTCCGTTCTGTACTAGCCGGGCAGCGCCCTTATTCAAAGTACAAATACGGTCTTGTGCCAGTGCCTGAGCTTCTGCTGCTGCTCACTTTCTAGCATGACATGCTGGTCTTGGGACTAGCAGCTGACAGCAACGTGTGCTGTGGTACCAGGCCCGCATCAGCAGCTGTTTGATGCATCAGTGTAAGCATGGGACATGCCCTTGCTTACTATCACCGCTGTAAAGTGCTGTGCTGAGCCGATCCTGGCTGTTGTCTGCTCCACGTGCAGGGTCTACCAGTGCGCGGTCAACGGACAAAGACCAATGCCCGCACACGCAAGGGCAAGCCAAAGACAGTTGCTGGCAAGAAGAAGTAAACAGCTTGGGCAGCTGGCAGGGTGGTGATGAGTCTAGTGATGCGTCAACAGTAGGGGATACATAGCTTGTTAGCCTGGGGATGGGGTCTTGTAACTGAGATGCACATGGTACTCTCCATACAATGGTGCATGGAACCATTGGCAATGCCTGATGTGGCCACAAGTTGTAGCTGTCATACGTACAAGAGTTCGCCTAATGAACTGCAACCAGCTAGTACAGTTTCCGCCAACACGTGTTGACCGCAAGTGCCAAGACTTGTATACTTGCAGACGTAAAGCTGCTCTCAGAAAATGCTTGAGCCTGGGCTTTGCCAATTGCCAAGTTGTTGACCTCTCCCTGTACAAGTAAGCGCACTGTCCACTTGGGCGACTCTAAATCACGTGTAAACTGAATAGGAAGGAAGCAGAGCGTTAGAAACTCTTGAGGTGCAATGATCAGCGCCTTGAAGGACTGCAAAACTGCAGCACAACTCACGTGGCTGACCAGATGTACATGTAGACACCTCAACTGCACTACAAGGCTTACATGAAGTGAAGCACAGGGTCAGCCTTGATGCTAAGTACTGCAGAACTGTTACTTGAGAAAAGAAGACACCATAAACAGCACACAGTTTGTGCAGCCGGCAGGTGGGATACCGTCCTGTTGGCCTGTATATTCAAGTATTTGAATACCACAAAAAGAAAATCCAAGCCTGAATCCCATCCCCAGGGCACCCTCCAGCCTACATTCTGCAGCTGTCGCGGCGGCAATCAGCTGCAGCGGCAATCCAACTCTTGCGCCGGCAGTGCCAGCTAACAACCTGCAGGGCCAGAGAACCCAATAACACAGCCGCACAACGAACACAAGACACTCTGTTGTCCAAACCGGCTGAGCCCTGGCCATTCACTTGTGTCTACCAGGCTGACAAACTTTGTGACTTACGGCGCCAGGCGGCCACACATGCACGAAACACATGCGCTTGGAGCACAAAGTGCCCCTCCCCTAGTGTCATAACCTTCCCACCGGTGGCTACACAATACATGGCCCTGATGGCCAATGAGGCCACTCTGGTGTGTATCACCAGTCATGTCTGCAAGTGGCTCTGAGCATTACCCCACGTGTTTCTCAGCACGTAGGCATTTGACAATATGCTTTCTATCTGCAGGTCCTGCCAGTCCTGTGTTGGCAGCTTCTGCAGGAACATCATGAGCTCCTGGAACTCCATGGCAAGGATGTCCTTCTGCCAGCAAGCTAGGAAGGCAGCACACACGTACACCTGCAGACAGCGGGCACCTCAATGTGGGAAGGGGTCTGCATGCATGGCTGTTGACTTGCACCATCTCCTTATGAAGATCTATAGGACGTCCCACACATGCATTAGCTATCCAGACACCCGGTGCTGGAAAGCAGGATACAAGGGATACGCAGCATATGGTGCTTGGTGCATTGCTTCAGCTGACGCAGGATAAATGTGGAATATAGTAGCTGACATCACTAGCTTTCATGCAGGCTCTTCTACTCACCAGGAAATCACTGAACCTGCTGCCTTCTGACAGGTAGGTGTCCCAGAGCCGTATTGCAGCTCCAAATGGCACTTCTCGGATGAGCAAACAGTTCACCCAGCGGAATGCAAATTGCAGGAAGTCTATGCCCTCTCCCTCTAAGTGGTTCACAATGGCAGAGTTGTTCTTACTGCAAGTAGATAAGAGGTCAACAAGTTAGTTGTGTACTGTGTGAATGTTGCAGCCGAGCTCAAGCTGAAGAGGCTGCTGAGGACTGTCAATAGTATCCTCTTGTGTCGGAGGTCGGTCTCAAGCACAGCAAAATGACTGAACCCCTACACTGAGCAGCAAGCTCACCCTCCACTGGGGCACAGCTGCTGAAGCGTGTGATTGAAATGACCACACCCAGAGCCACTGCATGTATACCGGCGCTAGGTTGCCGGGCACAAGCCACATCCAGGTTTGTCCCTGCGGCAACCAAGTCCAGCACCAATCACCCACCTCACAAGCTCCTTGATCCTGAAGACTGTGCGTTGTATCCCGGGCTGTGCATATGTGTAATGATCCTGAATGCCTTCCAGCAGCTTACTGAGGCACCAGTAGCAGTCAGCCTCAACATCAAGCATCATAGGCTGTGGAAGCCAACAGCATCAAGTACATGAGTCAGACAGTTGGCAAGAGAGCAAGTTGCAGCTAGCCATAACCGACAAAAGAGTGGGGCCAAGGGCGGGTGCAATAGGAGGTGTTGCGGGTTCACCAGCAGCTTGCAGGACACCAACGTGCAATAGCAGTAGTATATGCTAAACCTGCCTGATTCTGATTGTAGAAGCACCCACGCGAGCGTGCATGAGCCTGCACGTACCTCTGTGAGACTGTCAGGCTGCCATGTTTCTAGTTGTCCCGGTAGAACTTCAGACAAGAACACAGCCAGGAATGGCGTCACCAGATCATTCATGCCCTGAACATAGCCACTAGCGGGATGCCTGCAGCAGCACACAGGTCTGTTGAGCCAGCACGGCCCTTGACAAATGTACCAGTGTTTGGCAAACAATGCCTATGCTATCTGGCAGCTCGAGGAAGATTGTGCCCTGGCAGATTACATGTCAGGACTGGTGAGATGTATGCAGGAGGCAGCACGGTAACAGCACCATTCCAGCACCAACCTCCGCACCAAATGCAACTGCGGACCCACCGTCCATCAGCAGGTTCATATGCGAGGAGCTTATGGCTGCTGCAGACTGCTGTGAACAGACTTCCAATTGGATAGCATGCTGTTGAGGGGCTCACCTAATGCCCCATATGTACAGCATGCGCTCCAGGCTCTTTTGTATGACAGGTTCATGAAAGAATGGAACATTTGGGGCAGTCCGCGGTACATCCACGCTCACCTGCAGGCAGTACATGGGAGACTTGATGTTGGCATGAGCACCAGTGGCTAATGAAACTTATGCCTGATTCCATGCTGACCATCTGGGTGATACACCAGCAGCAAGCCAAGTGCTCATGAGACAATCACAACTCCCAACACAATGACAGTGGCAATAACATCAGCTGCTGTGAAGTCATGTGGCCTGAAATGTGCGGTATCTAAGACTATTGAACCAAACAATGCAGCTGTGACTGCTGCCAGCATGTGCCCTGGCAGTGTCTGGAATGGGACTTGCAAGCTTCACTTTCCAACCGCACAAAACAACGCAACAATCAGAGCCTCATTGCACGACTTCTACCTTGAACAGCAGAGACGATATACTGCTGTTGCCCACCTGCCGTAGTGCACCAATCTCGTCTTCGGTGCGCTGACTGTTCTCTATGTCATAGAACTCTGGCACCATGTCGTGATACTCCCGCCGCTTGCGGGCCAGCACCTGTGCTTGCCGGCTCCTGCAAGACATGGTAATTGCTCTTGCCTCAGCAACAAGTGCCAAGTGGTGCATGCAACCCACAAACAGAGGGCGCACGGTTACCACCTGGTGCAAACAAGCACAGCACTGCCAATGCTGAGGTAACCAAAGCCTGCAGCCAGCACAATTTGTACATTGTTTGCCAGGCAGACAGCCTGGTGCCACCCTGTTCTACAATCTGCAATTATATGACGCCGAGTCCGCTGCGATCATGCTGGGTTACGAAGCCGCACCTGTTTGGCGGCAGGTAACCCAACAGCAGTCTCCAACAAGTTGGTCGCAACTCCTGGGGGATACCACTCCAGGACAGCTCACGCAGAGCATCCAGGTCAACCTGACGCAGCAGATACAGACCATCAGAAGTGCACGCATCATGCGGTCAGGGAGATAGCTGCTGCTTTGCTGTGCATCTAACTCCTGCTGCTGGAACTGCTGCTTTACTTTGATATAGGCAGTCTGCAAGCTTCCTGCACGACATGTCAATTGCTTGGGGGCCCCCATACTGCCTGCCGTGCAGTGTACTGGCTGGAAAGGATTCGTAGCTGCCGGAGATTCTCACCAAGGGCTCCTGCAGAACTTTGTGGAATTTGGCAACCCTTATGCTTGATGATGCCCTGCTCTGTGATACACCCGCGTCTGACGTGCCACTGCTGGCAGCCGCTGGTTCATTGCTGCTTGCTGCATCTCCAGCTGCCGAGCGGCTTTCAAGTTCAAGCTGCTGAA
>NSMO01005937.1:12577-25621 GCA_002588565.1 Coelastrella sp. UTEX B 3026 | reverse complement strand
GCGAGAGCGGGCCGAGATGCCATGCTGGAGATCCAGGTTTAGGGGTTTACGAGCGTGGCATCATGGAGAATCGCTTTGCCAGCAACGACCCCATGACAGCTGTTGCACTGGTGCTCTAGATTGAGGTTGCTTGAGATAAGGACCGCATTGCGCGTGCACCAAGACTGTGCGAGTGCTGATCAACCCTAGCTGCTGCAAGGGCAGCGATAACACTCCGTGCTTTCTGCGTAATAGCCATGAGATTATGTGTTTCCTACCCAGCTGCAGGGTATGTTGAAAGGATCACCTTCTCGTCCGTGCTAAGAACCTGGGACAGCTAGTGAGTGAGGAGTGACGTGGACACTACAAGGGTAGCTGCTGCGTGCTTGCGTGCATCGGCAACACTACACACTCACAGTTAATGACTGTCAGCACCAGGCGCCAACCTCATGCGTACTGGCATAGCGTGCTTTGCAGCAGCACCCATACAAAGGGGTGCTGCTGCTGTTGTTGCTGTGGATGGGTACAAACGACTCTTGCAGACAAATGCAGTAACGGCTGCAGAACATAAACGGCGTTTGCGGGACACACGCATGCAGCATTCTGTGTCTCAGTCAGCTCGTGGGTACAGCGACACCAATTAACTCAGGATCAGGTCTTGCCAAGAGCCGAGTCAGCTTCACACATCTCGTAGCCTCATGCCACCACTTGGCGATCTGGGGGAATGGAAGCAGAAAGCGTGCAAAATGTCTGCGGCAAGCTCTTCAAACATCACTGCAGGGCTGTCTGGAAGTGCTAAGATAACTTGACTGCCAGCAGCATCACTGTCACTTTTGTGCTTACATGCATGACCAGATGGATGCTGAACTTCCAACATCATGCTGATCCGCATTACATCGGTTGTGATGCCAATCAGCATCATGCTGAAGTTCAGCATCCATCTGGTCATGCATGTAAGCATAAAAGTGACTAGCGATGCAACGGGGTATATGCTGCAAACTGTGCTCAAAAGGCTGAGCTAATTTTTAGTTGTTGCCTGCTGTACATGCAGTATACTACACCAGCAGCACGATGGTGGTCAGCACAAGGCTAGCTATACGTTGCCAGCAGCTGGATCTGTTCTGCAGCTGCTTTGCTGACTGCTCTCAGCAGTATGCTGCTGCAGAGCGTGATCAATTTGGGTCTTACGTGCATCTATGCACGCAGCAGTGCACTGCATGTACCAGATGCATATGTAGCATATGTTGATGGGTCCAGGCAGCTTGACACCAGTATCATACCAAGATCGCTGCTGCAAAGTGCACCAAGGTGGTGTGTGTGCTGTTGCTTGAGCATAACAGGGACGCTTGGTGCAGCAGCATGCTCAGGAGGTGTGGAGGTCTCGTCGTAACAGCGCATCACCACTGGCCAGTGATGCTGCTGCTGCAACCAGTGCCAAAGGCTGTCCTCGAACAGACATGCGACTGCTCATTTTGAACATTTAACTGCTGCAGGAGATGCTTTGATGGCCAGCTAATTGTACTGTCTTCTGTACTCCAGTGGGCAAATTGGAAGCAGAGCACACGTGTGCACATTCCTCTAGCCTGCAGCATTTCGCTAGAGGATGGCATGTTTCGCTGGTTGCTACTGTCTGCCTGGTAAACAGGAACCTTGCCCAGACAAAAGCATCTGCTGTCTGCTGCTGTAATCCACCAGCAGGAATACAGACCTGCACTCAACAAGCAGGCAGTCTGAGAAATGACTGCATGTTATGTCATAGAGAACCCAAACCTGCACGCCTAGGGCAGGAAGACGCTTGCTACCGAGCAGAAAGAAAGGCCTTGGTAGCGAGCAGTAAGGATACCGGTACGATGCTATGTCAACTGGTCACCGTGACCTGAACGACCGGCAACAAGACGCAAAGACCGTTGTTCCGCATTTCAAAAAACTGCAGAGATATTTCAGGTGCAGTGCGCACTGTAGACGAGGGCTAAACCCGAACCCGGAGAAATTTCAGCCATGGGTTACCCGCTGTCCACATTGTCATGGCACTGATACAGAGCCTTGAGGTTGTTTTATACGAGCTGTAGTTATAGGCAGCTGGCTGCAGCGGCAACCGTTTGAGCAGGACGCCGCAGCAAGATGGCAATGCTGTCCAGCATGCAGTCATTGGTGCGTTACTTGCGTGATAATATAGTGGTTGTTTGTTTGGGCCTGCCGCACATTGGGGAAGGCCGACCTGAACGCGATTTCGGCAACAAGCATCTCTGACAATACAATTGTCTGGCTGCAGAACACAAGGGCTTTCGGCAGGGCCATGCCAGCAGCAAGGCCAGTGCAGGTTTGTACCAGCTAACAAACCGGAAGCTCTGCAAACGGGCCGAGTTAGTTTGAGCACTACAGCGTCACTTGAGCAGCACCCAAGCCTACAGCCAACTGTGGTGGCACAAGCAGCCTCTGCAGTCGCAAACAGCCCTCAATATGTAGATGCAGCTGTTGACTTTATGGAGGATCCAGCAACTGTGGACCGCAGCTATCAAACAGCAGCAGTCGGCCCTTCGATCAAGGAGCATCTGATGTTGTGACACCTGCAAAGGCTCTGTGGGTGCCAGAATAGCGGCGCTAACCGCGTGTTGGAGCTGCAGTGGATAAACTCAGGCGTCAGTGGTTCGTGCGCTCTAAAGTCCTTCTCCTTGATAGCATAGCTGGTCTCGGCAACTCGGCTACTGCATGCTGCAGGTTGCCCGTCCCCTGAGCAGGACACCTCTCAGGATTCAAAACTTGCGTGTCAACAACGTTGAGATCCCAAACAACAAGAAGGTTGAGATCTCACTGCAGTACATCTATGGCATTGGCAGCACAACAGCAAAGGCTATTCTCAGGGACACAGTGAGTAGCATGCAGCCCTGGTGTTGCGAAGCAGCTGAGCAGTGTACATGATGGCACAGTCTGGCACAGTCAGCACTAGTCACAACATTGTGCTGCAAGGGGTTAAGGGGAGGCATCAAAGGACAAAGTCCGGCAGCTGGTGCCAACCAGTGCATCAGATCGCAGCAATCGGGCATCGGCAGTTCTGGGCCATCAGCAGCAGGCATTCTCGCCAGCAAGCATTCAGCCACACACAAGTTGCAGTGCATCATCAGGCAGCATCCACTAGCAGGTTCAAAAGCGCAGAGAGGAGTCTCCTTTGACGGCCAACACCGTCACATCAGTCCAACCGTTTGCCCTGGGAAGTGTTAGTATTCAAGTACAGCACACTCAGTGAGCTGCTTATTGCCATGCAGGGTGTTGAGAACAAGCGTTGCTATGAGCTGAATGAGGAGGACATCAACAAGATCCGTGAGGAGGTTGGCAAGTACACAACAGAGTCAGATCTGGTGAGGCGTGATGCTGGTTTGTGTGCTGCACGACAAGGCTGGCTGCATGGCCAGCCTGGGGTGTGCTAGTCTGGCAGGCTGCCGGCAGGCTTGTTGTGGGGCCATCAAAGATAGGCATGACAGGCATGTCAGTCACACATCAGTGACATTAGCGGTTCCAGGGCATTGCAACATAGGGAAGAAGATAGCAGGCGGCAAGTTCCGCCATGAGGCGGCATGCTAGGTCCTTTGAGCCTGTGGTTGCTGTCAGCTGCAGCTCATTTGGCTCACTACTGTTGGCACAGTCTTGTGCACGCCACTGGCCATGAGAGCTGCCAATGAGCAGCGTAGTGGGTCAAAGTATGCTGTGCCTTGTTAGCAGCAGCTGCTGGCTCCGTCAGCAGAACTGGGCGCAAGCATACTTATGTGTATGTTGAGACGCAAGTGCATGTCCACTTTGCAACAGTCTGCCACCACAGAAGCTCTTTTGACACAACCTGTGTTCCGGCTGCTGCATCTGTTACAGAGGCGTATTGTTGCACAAAACATCAAGCGGTTAAAAGACATTGGATGCTACCGCGGACGTAGGCACATCATGGTAAGCACCATGCTGCTGTGTCTTGTTGAACTGGTAACCTTTGGCCACGTGTATCAAGTTCTGCAAGGTGGCAGCTGTTGGCAGTCTTCAGTGAGGACTAGAACAGTATGTGCAGTTGTTACTGCACACGGCTGGATTATTTGCTGCGTAGGGGATTTGTTAGTACACCAAACTTATTTGTCTGTCCGTTCTTTATGTTTGGGGCAGCGCCCTTGTATGAAGTACAAGTACGATTTTGTGCCAGTACCTGCTTCTGGTGCTGCTCACTTTCTAGCAAAACATGCTGCGCTTGGGATTAGCAGCTGACAGCAACGTGCGCTGTGGTATCAGGCCTGCATCAGCAGCTGTTGGATGCATCAGTGTAAGCATGGTGCACCCCGTTGCTCTCTATCACTGCCGTGAAGAGCTGTGCTATGCTGGGCTGATCCTGGCTGTTGTCTGCTCCATGTGCAGGGTCTACCAGTGCGCGGTCAACGGACAAAGACCAATGCCCGCACACGCAAGGGCAAGCCAAAGACTGTTGCTGGCAAGAAGAAGTAAACAGCTTGGGCAGCTGGCGGGGGCGTGTGGTGTGGTGACGAGGCTAGTGATGCGCCTACACTAGGAGATACATAGCTTGTTAGTCTGGGGATGGGGTCTTGTAACTGAGATGCACATGGTACTCTCTTTTACATGGTGCATGGAACCGTTGGCAATGCCTGATGCTCCTTGTAGCCGTCACACGTACAAGTGTTCGTCAAATGAACTGCAACCAGCTAGTACATGTGTTAAACGCTGGTCCACTTGGGGGACTGTGAATCACGTGTATGCTGAATAAGAGGGAAGCAGAGCGTTAGGGACTTAGTTCCTCTGAGACTCTTGTAGTGGTATGATCAGCGCCTTGGGAGGATATCCGGATTGCACTTGATTGCAAAACTGCAGCACAACTGACGTGGCTGACCAGATGTACAGGCTAGGTGACTGTTCGCATACCAATTGCAGATCATCATGGCCTGGTGGCACCCCATCAGCCAGTACATGATGTACTGTCTGGGGCTCAACAAAATACTCAAAACGACTGAGCCATGCAACAAGCCAGTTGCGCTCACAAGAGCTGCAGTGAAGTTTGGGAATGTAGCTCACGGAATTAATTGCCACCCAAACAGCCCTCTGAAGTCTGGTAATTCAGCCCTCTGTGCTGCTCATGATGACGCTGACAGCATCTAGACACCTCAACTGCACCACAAGGCTTACTTGGAGTGAAGCACAGCCTTGAAAGCGAAGCACAGGGTCAGCCTCAGGCTCTCAACACCAGTGATGTTGAGAACTGCAGAGTTACTTGAGAAAAGAAGACACAAAAGTCAGCACACAGTTTGTGCACCCAACAAGTGCAATTGATTACCGTGCTGCTAGCCTGTATACTCGACTATTTGAACCCACACAAAGAGTATTCAAGCCTGAATTCCGTCCCCAGGGCGCCCAAAGGCTTACATTCTGCAGCTGTTGCAGCGGCAACCCAACTACGGCGGCAATCCAATTCTTGCGGCGGCAGTGCCCGCCAACAACCCGCAGGGCCAGACAACCCAATAAGCTGCACAACGAACACAAGACACTCTACCAACTCGGTTGAGCCCTGACCATTCGTTTGTGTCTACCAGGCTGACAAACGTTGTGACTGGAGATGCCAGGCGGCCACATATGCACGAAACACATGCGCTTGAAGCACAAAGTGCCCCTCCCCTAGTGTGATAACCTTCCCACCGGTGGCTACACAATACATGGCCAGCCCTGACGGCCAAGGAGGCCACTGTGGTGTGTATCACCAGTCATGTCTGCAAGTGGCTCTGAGCATTACCCCACGTGTTTCTCAGCACGTAGGCATTTGACAATACGCTTTCTATCTGCAGGTCCTGCCAGTCCTGTGTTGGCAGCTTCTGCAGGAACATCATGAGCTCCTGGAACTCCATGGCAAGGATGTCCTTCTGCCAGCAAGCTAGGAAGGCAGCACACACGTACACCTGCAGACAGCGGGCACCTCGATGTGGGAAGGGGCCTGCGTGCATGGCTGATAGCTTGCAGCATATCCTCATGAAGAACCATAGGACATCCCACACATGCATCAGCTATCCAGACACGCAGTGCTACAAAACAGCATAAATATGGATAGTGTTGAGCGTTGATTCGCTGCATATCGTGCTTGGTGCATTGCTTCAGCTGACACAGAATAAATGTGGAATATGGTAGGCTGACAAACAAACTAAATCTCATGCAGGCTCTTCTTCTCACCAGGAAATCACTGAATCTGCTGCCTTCTGACAGGTAGGTATCCCAGAGCCGTATTGCAGCTCCAAATGGCACTTCTCGGATGAGCAAGCAGTTCACCCAGCGGAATGCAAATTGCAGGAAGTCTATGCCCTCCCCCTCTAAGTGGTTTACAATGGCAGAGTTGTTCTTACTGCAAGTAGACAAGAGGTCGACAAGTTAGTAGTGTACTGGCTGAATGTTGCAGCTGAGCTCAAGCTGACGAGGCTGCTGAGGACTGTCAACAGTATCCTCTTGTGTCGGAGGTCGGTCTCAAGTACAGCAAAGTGACTGAAACCCTACACTGAGCAGCAAGCTCACCCTCCACTGGGGCACAGCTGTCAAACCGTGTGATTGAAGTGACCACACCCAGAGCCACTGCATGGATACCGGCGCTAGGTTGCCGGCACAAGCCACATCCAGGTTTGTCCCTGCGGCAACCAATCCCAGCACCAATCACCCACCTCACAAGCTCCTTGATCCTGAAGACTGTGCGCTGTATCCCGGGCTGTGCATATGTGTAATGATCCTGAATGCCTTCCAGCAGCTTACTGAGACACCAGTAGCAGTCAGCCTCAACATCAAGCATCATAGGCTGTGGAAGTCAACAGCATCAAGCACATGAGTCAGACAGTTAGCAAGAGAGCAGGTTGCAGCTAGCCATAACCGACAAAAGAGTGGGGCCAAGGGCGGGTGCAATAGGAGGTGTGCGGATTCACCGGCAGCTTGCAGGACACCAATGTGCAATAGCAGTAGTATACTGCCTGGTTCTGATTGTAGAAGCACCCACGCAAGCGTGCATGAGCCTGCACGTACCTCTGTGAGACTGTCGGGCTGCCATGTTTCTAGTTGGCCCGGTAGAACTTCAGACAAGAACACGGCCAGGAAAGGCGTCACCAAATCATTCATGCCCTGAACGTACCCACTAGCGGGATGCCTGCAACAGCACACAGGTCTGTTGAGCCAGCACGGCGCTTGACAAATGTACCAGTATTTGCAAACAATGCCTATGTTAACTGGCAAGTTCAGAAAGATTGTGCCCTGGCAAATTACATGTCAGGACTGGCCCATACTGTGAGATGTATGCAGGAGGCAGCACGGTAACAGCACCATTCCAGCACCAACTTTGGCACCAACAACTTTGGCACCAAATGCAACTGCACACTTAGCCACTGGGACTGTCCATCAGCAGGCCCATATGTGAGGAGCCTTATGGCTGCTGCAGACTGCTGTGAACAGACTTCCAATTGAATAGCATGCTGCTGAGGGGCTCACCTAATGCCCCATATGTACAGCATGCGCTCCAGGCTCTTCTGTATGACAGGTTCATGAAAAAATGGAACATTTGGGGCAGTCCGGGGTACATCCACGCTCACCTGCAGGCAGTGCACGGGAGACCTGATGTTGGCATGATCACCAGTGGCCAATGAAGCTTGTGCCTAACTCTATGCTGACCATGTGGGTTATGCATTAGCAGCGAAACTTTGCAAGTGCTCATGAGACATTCATAACTCCCAGCACAATGCAACTGTTCCAATAACATTTAGCTGCTGTTAGTTGATGTGGCCTGATATCTGCGTGGTGTCTGAGACTATTGTAATAACATCTGCAGCTGACTGCTGCCAGCATGTGACCTGGCAGTGTCTGGAATGGGACTTGCAAGTCTCACTTCTCAAGCGCACAAAACAACTGAAGCCTCATTGCACGATTTCTTCCTTGAGCAGCGAATGCCTTGTGCTGTTGTTGCTCACCTGCCGTAGTGCGCCAATCTCGTCTTCGGTACGCTGACTGTTCTCTATGTCATAGAACTCTGGCACCATGTCGTGATACTCTCGCCGCTTGCGGGCCAGCACCTGTGCTTGTCGACTCCTGCAATGCATAGGAACTGCTCTTGCCTCAGCAACAAATGCCATGAGGTGCATGCAACCCACAAACAGAGGGCGCACGGTTACCACCTGGTGCAATCAAACACAGTACTGCCAATGCTGAGGTAACCAAAGCTGCAGCCAGTACGCATGTGCGCATTGTTTGCCAGGCAGACAGCCTGGCACCACTCTGTTCTGCGATCTGCCACTCTATGACGCCGAGTGCGCTGCAATCAAGCTGGTTTATGAAAACGCACCTGTTTGGCGGCAGGTAACCCAGCAGCAGTCTCCAACAAGTCGGTCGCAACTCCTGGGGGATACCACTCCAGGACAGCTCACGCAGAGCATCCAGGTCGACCTGTCGCAGCAGACACAGACCATCAGAGTGCACGAACCATGCAGTCAGGAGGATAGCTGCTGGTTTGCCGTGCATTCAACCCATTGCTGTGCATGCAACTCCTGCTGCTGGAACTGCTGCATCACTTGAATCATAAGCTTCCTGCACGACATGTCGATTGCTTGGGGCCCCACATACTGCCTGCCGTGCAGTGTACTGGCTGTCCAGGCTTTGCAGCTACCAGAGACTCTCACCAAGGGCTCCTGCAGAACTTTGTGGAATTTGGCAACCCTTATGCTTGATGATGCCCTGCTCTGTGATACCCCCGCGTCTGATGTGCTACTGCTGGCAGCCGCTGGTTCATTGCTGCTTGCTGCATCTCCAGCTGCCGAGCGGCTTTCAAGTTCAAGCTGCTGAATTCCCTGCTCTAGCTCATTGCTGGTTGCTGCTGCCCATGGTGCTGGGTGAGAAACACCTTGAAGACCCTTGCGGCCCTGCAATCAGTAGAATGGTAACAGCCAGTCAGCATCACCCAATTGCTGAACTTGTGTTGGTTGACCAGCAATGCCACGGGCAACCGACCAGTGTGTGAGGAGTGGTGCTCGATGAAGCACCTTGCATGCACAGCAGAACACACGCTGCTGACCTGGCAGATGTTGCAGGCGATGTAGGCCGCTGTGCAGGACGACACAGGTTGCGCTGTAGGACAAAACTACTTGCTGCAAGGACATTGCTGACCGTCCAGACGTACACGGCATGATGCACTGCTTACCTCGGGAGAGTGTGGTCCTGGATGAGCTGTACCGGGATACTTGTCAGAGGTGCTGGTATCTGCTGGTGTAGCTTGCTGTCCAAGAGCTGAAGAGGTATGAGGTCGGTCTAGCCTGGCCTTGCCAGGAAGACCTTTAGCCTTCAGAAAACTGCAAGATTGCGCGTGTTGCGATCGGTCTAGACAGCAACCGCGGCAGCCAGGAAAGCAGTTGGCCAGTGACAGTAACCAACCTGCCAAGGTTGCGGAGTCCGTTCTCAATGAGCTCCTTGCCAGTGCGCTGTTCACTCATCTATCAGCATTTGAATCTGTTGTTCACCTCTCCACAACTGTATGGCGCTACACGAGGAGAATACAGAAGTTGACTGAGTTGCTCCCTTGGATGCTGTCATGCACAGCAGATCACCCCTCACAAGCCTGTAATATGCATATGTTTCCGCTAAACAAGCACGATTGCACCCCCGGCTTCACCTTCCGAGCACGACGAGGTTTTTGGTTTGTTCTGTCGCGACCAGCCCGCTCTACATCACTACTTCCTGGCGTGCATGCATCACTCTTGTGCATCGACTGTAGGTGTACAGTGTTTTTAAGCTGTTCCACGCACCAACCGACAGGAGAAGCCAAACTGCTAAAACGTGGACAGCGCAGCGCGTTTACTAGGAGGGGAAATAGACTCAGTAGTTAAGGGACAAACTAGGAGCCATGGGTCTTACCATCTCAAGGCTGCTGGCTCGCCTCATCGCCAAGAAGGAAATGAGGATCCTGATGGTGCGAGTTAGCTGCTTCTTGGTTGCTGTCTATACTGCTGTTGCAAGACTGCTGAGGCTTGTTTGTTGCAGGTGGGACTGGATGCTGCTGGTAAAACCACAATCCTGTACAAGCTGAAGCTGGGAGAGATTGTGACAACCATCCCCACCATCGGTAAGGGGGAGGTGCCGTTGTTGACCGGCTCTTGCAGCACGCAGGCTCTGAACGCTTGCTCGCCTGCAGGTTTCAACGTGGAGACGGTGGAGTACAAAAACATCAGCTTTACAGTGTGGGACGTGGGAGGTCAGGACAAGGTAAGCCTCGAGCAGCAGGGCGCTGTCGTTCTCAGAGGCCTTGTCTAAGCGCGTTTTTGCTCTGCAGATCCGCCCGCTGTGGAGGCATTATTTCCAGAACACCCAGGGACTCATCTTTGTGGTCGACAGCAATGATCGCGACCGTATTGGAGAGGCAAGGGACGAGCTCCACCGCATGCTCAACGAGGTACGCTCGCTGCGGCTGGCCAGGCCATAGCTGACGCATCAAAAACTGCAGTAGTACTGATCAATACTGTTGTGTTTGCAGGATGAGCTGCGTGATGCCGTACTGCTGGTGTTCGCCAACAAGCAGGACTTGCCAAATGCCATGAATGCAGCAGAGATCACAGACAAGATCACAGACAAGCTAGGCCTGCACTCCCTGCGCCAGCGCCACTGGTAGGTTGAAATGTATAGCTCTGCAAAGGTCAAACCAGATAGATGGGAGCTGCTGTGCATGATTATGTATGCCAGAAGGTGTTGTAACAAAGCCAGTTGCAGCTTCAATCAGCTGCAGCAGTTACGGCATGGGTTGATGCAAGCTCTGAAAGACTCGCTGGTGGAGGCGTTCTGCTGTTGCTAGCTCGTCAGCGTTGCTTGTATGGTGACTGGGATGAAAGACAGACATGTCTTTCACTTGTGGGCAGGTCCAAGACTGGGGGGTGGCATGGGCGGTGCAGCGGTGGTGCATGTCCTTGTGTTAGGCTTTTACTATGTCACTGCCAGAGCATGCAAAGGATGCCTGGTCTGTTACAGGCTCCCAACAGAGGTGGCGCCAGGCTGACGGTCACTGCATGCAAATGCTGACCGGCTGAGAGTCATGTTGATAGCATTCGGGCGCTGCCCTTTGCTCACTTGTATGTGCGTGTGTATCGCAGGTACATTCAAAGCACTTGTGCCACCTCAGGCGAGGGTCTGTATGAAGGTCTGGACTGGCTGTCACAGAACATTGCTAGCAGGGGTTGAGCAATTGCTGGAGCAGCCAGCTGTGAAACAGCTTAGAAGGTATCTGCAGCTAGCACCACAACATGATGTTGCTGCTGCGGAGCACAGCTGGTCAGCCACAGGGCAGAGCAGCAATGCAGCTTGACTGGTTTCAGCATGCCGTTTGCATATGCAAGCATATGCCTAGAGATGTCAGCAGCGCTATTGTGCTTGGGCTATCTCTCTTCTGACTGGAGCACCTTTCGTATGTGTGTGGCATGACGAGTGAGGGGCAAATGGGAAATGACGACTCACTGGTATCATAGCAGCCATGTGGGCACTAGGAGACTGTAGCAGCAAGCAGGTGGCAGTATGATGTGTTATGGCACTGCAATAGAGGTGTCTAGGGGTAGTACAATTGCCTGATCCACATGCAGTCGCTTTGTGGCAAGTAGGGTGTTGGTTATTTATGCCACACACCCACATGTACTTCACTTGCTCTTTGATGTTGTCGCCTTAAGTGTAACAAAGGCTGACGAGCATTCTGTTTTGGTGGACGCTTGTATGTTGAGGATTGCTGCAGCCCCTCCCCCATCACCATGGCTTGCAGGCAGTTTCGAGTTCATTGGCATGTGTGACCTGTCAGTTGCCCTCATCAAGCTGGGGGTGGCAGGCCACTTCAACTACACTGTGCTGGTGGCAACGGCAATAATCATCACAATCTCATACACCATTGCCATTCAGTCACTTTTACGTTGCCATTATGTTTTGGTGATCAGTGCTGCGTGGGGCCCCCTCAGTCTCCGAGTGCTAAGTCAGCACTCGAACAGCAGTTACTCCTGACCCCCACCCTCCCGCAGGCTTGCTACGTAGTGGTTTTTCCCGGCAGAAGAAGAAGAAGAATTATTGTCCCGGCAGATCATGCCTGTGATTTTGCGACCCAGTGATCATGCACAAGCCCCTTGCTTGGCAGACAGGCCAGCAGAGTCCTTTAGTAAAAAACATCTGACCTGAAATCTTGGTCCTTACCATAAGTAGAGTCTAGTGCCTGGGCATTTGGTCTTTTACATAGGAGCGCTTCCAAAGCTCATACCATGTCTGCTGGCAGCAGACATATACACCCACACCGGCCACTGGCCCTTCGGCAGTGCCAGGCAAGAGGCTAGCACTGCGAGCAGTGACTGCAATATACGGGCCTGTCGGTCCAGTTGCTTGCCCAGATGAACCCTTTGTCAGCTCAGCTTCAAACAGCAACGTGCATCAATGTACTGCAACACGGCATCTAAAACCAATACGTGGCCCTACTTCTAAGAGACCAAACTCCCTTGACAAGCTCAGGGGCGGTTCCAAAATTGAAAAACCCACCACAGGACTGTACATTCATGATGCAACACTGAGCCAATCTTGTGCACCAACTCCGTTAAATCTACACCATGCTGCATGATGGCCAGGCCTTAATCCATTATAAAGGTTAGTGCAGTGCCAACAATTCACCTCTGCTTGATACCAGTCAAGCAGTCTGGTGAGGACGTTACAATGCAGGCATGGGCTGGCTCCGAGTGGCAAAGCAAAGGCGACCAAGTGATGCTGACTGACTGAAGTTTCTGCTATAACTCTGTATTGCTATAACTCTGTATTACCTATTGTAGTGTGTAACACCATGTGTATGCAACATATCATGAAAGGTGTACACCAAGTGCCAGCTGAGCAACCCAAACCGCATGTGACATGGGACTTGGTTGAGATCAAGCTATTGAGAACTGACCAACAACCTGCAGCAGCATACTCCATATATCGTTGTCCTTCAACGCACTAAGCGAGATCATCTAGCAGGGAACTGAAATTCATGCTGCCTGTGCCTGCCAGAGCTTGGTGGGCACTGGCAGAAGATGTTGC
>NSMO01005936.1:0-10838 GCA_002588565.1 Coelastrella sp. UTEX B 3026 | reverse complement strand
TCATGTCATGCTTTCAGACAGTGGCAGGGGACAGCACCTACCATTGCTGGCAGGTTTGAGGAGCTTATGGTTCAGCTACATGAGCGAGACTACGTCGGTGTTGAGGATGTGTTGCTGGCACAGCAGTGGCTAAAGGCATTGGTGGCTTCAGGCTACAAATTTCCTCCGCTCACACCACGGCCATGGCACACAGGAGCAGACACCAAGCTGTACAAGGAGGGCACTTGAGCATTCTCATAGAACAAACGCATTGCCGACCTGTCTCAGAAGCTGGAGTTGCAAGCGCGTTGCATTCGCATGTTGTGATGTTCATGTGGTTGTACACATGCGGTCGCCTCGTGCACATCACGTAAAGCGTGCGCAAGTGTACAGCATATAATTGTGCTTATGACAACACGAGATGGTAAAACATTGCCTGCCAGGAATGGAAGGTACATCAGGGTATGACAGTCCTGGTCGAACTAGCAGATGCCTTGTCAAAGTAACCGAGATGACACGTCCGAGGAGCCGCAAACATATGGCATCCTCTGATACCTACGCGTGGGGGGATGGAACGATATAGAGGCCTACTACTAGTTGAACCTATCTAGGGAGCTACAAACAGGACAAACCCCTCAAATCTGTACCGTAAGTACTACCGGGCGGTTGGCAACCGCAAAACCATGTGTCAGAATTGTTGCTGGCACAATAACTGTAACCTTCGGCTCGCCAATGTTCTGCCAATGTTTGTTTAGTGATTTTTTTGTTTGCGCAACCATGTGTCAGAATTGTTAAAAGCAAAAAAGGTGTTAAATCGTCTGCATGCCCGTTGCTTTTGTTAGTGCCTGAAAATGTACAGCACAAAGGATTCAAATCTGCCAGCGTGAGTTGGTTTAATATGTCACATGGAAGATTCAGTCAAGTTCGCGAAGCTACGCTGAAGGGTCACCTTCCTGGATAAGCGTGATAGAAGACCAGTCATACCCCGTTACGCAAACTTTGCCATAGCACAACAACCTGTTGCAGTGCTAGCCTAGGGCCTATACCTGGCAACCTGCACATAGGAGAAGCAGCTATTGTAGTTTTTTCCCGTATTGTGTACCGTACAGAGTCTGATTATTTGGCATGTACAAGTGACTAAGCCAGTGCAACAGAATGACATGCGTTGCCTTAGACCAGCGGACATGACAGGGGTCGAACGCAGTTTGCACACAGCACGGCCGCAGCGCAAACTTCGGGAATCCATTGTACACCTCCTGTCTGAAGGAACCAACATGCTCGTGCTCAATTTCATCGATTTCATTTGTTACATGGGAGAGCTACTTCGCTCATGAAGCCACGCTACAGGGCCACCCCCGCCGACATATGTGACCTCAGGTCACAGGCTGGCATCCAAAACCAATGATGCCACCTCATGCAAACTCCACAACGGCACAACAAGTGCTGAGCCTATACCAGACGGCATGCGCATAGAAGGATGAGCTATTGTGCACAATTAATTATGTGGCTTTGCATTAGGCCAGAAGCCAGGAGGCCCAACATATTCATGCGCCCTCAATGTCTAGGCCAGCACATGAGCACCCACCAACCAATCAAGCATGACAAAAATGTAACAAATGGCAGACAAGTGTGGGGCAAATGGTGACAAATCCGGGGCCAAAGCAAGTGCAACTACCAAGATTAGCAAGTCACCCAGCTTGTGGAGCCAACACAATGCTATCTATCAACGGCTCACGGCACAGAAAAGGGTGATCATCGGCAACGTGTGATATCCAGGTTGTGGGGGCTGCATTCATGATTGTGAAATCACTCAAACATGCTCAGAACAACTGACAGGCGTCCGAGTGACGCGCCCCCTAACCCCTTTAGGCAGTGTAACCAGCGCACACGTAGTGTTACACACATACACGCCAGTTCTGCGGGCACACAGGAATACTTACACAGCTGTTGCACACATGCAGTGCTGTCTGCGTGCATGGTTTGCAGCTCTCTCAGTTTCAGAACGCAGCATAACCCCCTCTGGCCGAGTGTGGCTGCGGGCTGTTTCTTGTGGCTCAGCCCTGCGACGTCTTGTCACTCTACGTCGCTTGGATTCCAACTGGTTCTTCGCTAGGGTTCTTCGCTATGTAACATATTCATCATCATTACACAGCAATTGCACCCAGCCAAACAGCCTGTGGTGGAATCAGCTGCCCAGCAGTGTCACCGCGGGGGCCAGGACAAGGTGTAAAAGTTTCTAAGCCATGCAACAGGTTAGATGCGCTGGCAGACTGCGGTGTCATGCTTGAAGTGCATGCATGAAGTGTGCAAAGATGGCTGCAGACTGACAGCACATGCCGGGACATGTCGACTACCCGGCAAATGCGTGGCCACAGCCCGCACATCTGCATCAGTATGATGCCATGTAGAGGAGTTTTGTTGATGCAAATGCTGGCATCCGTTTGCGCCCACAGATCGCTGGTGGCTAGCTGCACATCAGACTGCGCAAGCTTGCACTTGTAAGCAGGCAGGCCCCTGTACAGTGTACACAGGCTGCAACGTTGTTTGGGGCTCGCGGCGCACCTAGCCTGTTGTGCGCCACAGCCGCAAACGATACGCCTCAACCACTAGCTTCAGCTGCGTAACAGCAGCAGCAGAGTACCTGGCTGTGAGCGCACGTGACGAAAGTACTGGCTGGGCCCAGCCCGCGGCCGCAGGCCCAAACAACAACTTGGCGGGAACTGCAGCAACGACCTTGGAACGACCGCCAGCAGTACCATACTATCTGTTAGCATATAATTGTGTGGACGAGCGCTGGCTGCGCCAAGGAGCTGCTGCACAGGATGCTGCTAATGTGTGAAGGCCTGGCAACCTATTCACGACGCTCGCGGCGCACCTAGGCGCTCTGATCCACCACAGCTGCAGACACTACGACCGCAAACAATCTTTTCAGCTGCGTGACAGCAGCCTCACAGTGCGTGGCTGTGCTGGGCCCCAGCCTGCAGGCCCACTATGCTGACAGATGACGCTAATTGCGCGCTAACTCACGCTATTTTGCACTAAATCACGCTGTTGCACGCTAAAGAGCGCTATCAGCCGCTAATGTCGCTATTTGGCACTATGTTGCCGCTATCAATGGTAGCGCGCGCGCTATTGCGCTGTTACCGCGCGCCAACGTGCATAGTGCTGTGTGGGCTCCTACCAGACGCTGGTCAGCCGTGAACGCTCAGTGCTGATAGAGCGCACTGAAAGGCTTGCATGAACATGAAAAGCCATCGTCAGTCAACACCCAGTGGTGGCATACCAGCATTACCCACAGGCCAAGCTTGGCCTGCTGCAGCATTCTGCACTCCTGGTGTGCATGCCACAACGACTGGGAAGTTGCACCTGTCTGACCAAAAGCATTGCGACAAAGGCGAGGGGCGCTGGTGCCCCTGGTGCTGTGGATGTACAGCAGCTGGCTGGGGTTCATGCAGGTGCATCTTCTGTGCCAGTTCATGTGTTACAGGGCTCGCTAAAGTCTAACCCTGCTCTTGGCAGTGCGTAACAACCATCTGGAATGGTACAACTTCAATTTTCCTGACTTCACAGAATTGATCTGGCCTGCGCTTTATCATCACCTCCACTAACTGTAGGTGTTGTGGCCTGGTTGCTGGCTGATTTGCAGGTCTGAAGTGCTTCAGATCAGCAGCAACAGCAGCTGCAGTTGCCACTTGTCTGGTTTATGCTGTTGCAGCGCTTCCAAGCTCACCAGTGCTTGCACTGGCTGTTCTTGTGAACTCACATCCCAGTTCCTTGACAGCAGATGTGGTCATAACAGGTATTCCACTGCTGTGACCCGAGCTCTCGGCACGTCGCTTCAAACAGTATTCACAACAGTACGTACGGTTGTTAATCACAAAAGACCTTGTGTACTACCACGTCACTTGACCAGAAGCGCCGTGAACGATTGGTCTTGTACATGTCCCTCGTGCAGCCACGCCCTCCGTCAACTGCTCCAAAATTTATGTGATTGCCGTCAAAGGCTTGCTGTTTATTATAGCACCTTCGTTAGCTCCGTGATGCGCTTCCGAGAGTTTCACCTAATCACCTGTACCAAGCTGAGTTAGTTGGAGCCTGCACAGCATATGTGGCTCACGACAGCAGCCGCCTCGCCCGCAATTATCTATAACGAACGTACTATGCATGTAACATAGCGCAGAACCAGTGCAGGGGCAGCGGCAAGTCTGCAAAACGGTCTACATAACTTCAACTGCCAGCAAACTGTGCTCAGGCATCCGGCGCAGCATGGAGCTCCAGACGCCGTGTGGAAGTTTATTGGCCAAGTAAATTAAGCACATGTGTAATCTGCAGCCGTTACGGAAGCTCACAGGCCTGAAACTGGCTGGTCAGCAACTTAGGTGCGTCTAGCCAGCAGCAAAGCTACAAGGCAATGACAGGCCCCTCATTCATGACAGCCCGGCTGCGTTGGGATGCCACTGTGCTGCCAATTGGTCTTCCTTTCTGGTGAGTTGATGCAGCATGACTGTAACTTAGCCACCAGGGACTGCCACAGCTACCTACAAAGGGTCTGCAATGTCTGCTATTACCATGTTGATAGTTTTAGCACTGTCAAGCCATTTCTGTACTACAATTGCTATCCAGCCGAGCTCCCTACATCCCTTTGTTCTGATCAGGGTGCAGTGCAAGCAGTGTCAGCTTGCAGCAAGTAGGCAGCTGAACGCAGCAACTGGGGCAGCATTGCAAGCTCACACTATCTGTATACATCACCAGTTGCACTTGCACCACTCTGTACCCAAGGCCGCCCTGCCTGCTGTGCAGGCTCTGATGGTGCTGGTAGTGCTAGTACCTCTCAGAAGGAGGCAGCTGTACCATGCTAGGCAAGCATGCAGCGTGATCTTCAGGGACCTCTGAATCCAAATCTCGCTTCCAGCCTATCATACCGGCGAGTTCATGATCCTGTGTGTGCTAGGATTGCTGGTCGAGCTGCTGATTAATAGGTAACACTGATACAAGGCAATGCTTATTATCTGTGGCAAGGTATTGCTCACAGTGGTATGCACAGATGATAGCCGACATTCCAATGCGAGCAGCAGGTGCAGGATACAACGGCCTTGAGGTCGCAGCTACCATGACTGGATGTCCACCTTGGTGCAGCGTCATGCAACTGCTGCTCCTTGCGCCGCGCCGATGTAGTTGCTATCCAGCCCAGCTCCTGATGTCCATTTGTAAACATAGTGACTGAGCCAATGCAACAAGATGTGCTGAGCAAGGTGCCGTGCAAGCAGTGTCAGCCTGCAGCAAGCAGGCAGCCAAACGGCAGCATTTTGTGCAGCATCGCAAGCTCACAAATTCGTCGGCATCACCGGTTGCTCTTGCACCAATCTGGACCAATGGTTGCCCTGCCTGCTGTGCAGGGTGTGATGGTGCTGGTTGTGCCAGTACTGCTCAGAAGGAGGCAACTGTACCATGCTAGGCAAGCATGGAGCGTGATCGTCAGGCACCTTTGAACCTCAGATTGACATTTCCTTGCAGACTATCGTACTGGTGAGTTCAAGGGCCTCTGGGTGCTGAACAGCTGGTCAAGCGGCCTTCAAGTAACATTGATGTAAGGCAATCATCATCAGCTGTGGCAACTTATCGCTCACAGAGTTATGCACAGATCCCATCCACATGCCATTGTGATCATCAGACGCAGGATACAACAGTTGTGAGGTCAAAGCTACAGTGACCGGAGGTCCGCCTCAGTGCAGCCTAGTGCAGCCTAGTGCCTCAGTGCAGCGTCATGAACTCTGCTGACCTGCATGGCTGATATGCATTGCCAATTCACAGATGGTGTTATTAACCATGTTGGTGCATCCTGTTGCAGGTTGTCCAGACCTTGAGCAAATGCTGCAGAGGTGTCGTGCGGAGCACTGCGGTACAGCAAGCTTAGGTCGACCAGTGAGCCGAGACATGTTGACATGCTGTAGTAGCAGGGGTGGCTGGAGCCAGCCAGGAGTGCCTGATCGGCATTAGTCCCTCGGTCATCCCCCTGTTGATAGTGCATGGGGCAGTAGCAATGACAGTGCAAGGGACCGCCCAGGCTAAGCTGTTTTGAGTCTGAGCATGACATAAGGATGATGTCACTTGTTACACAGTCGGCCCCTTGCTGTACACAGCAGTTTGCTTGGCATACTATGTTGCACTGCATGGCATGAGCTAGGCAAGGCCTGCATGATTGAGTAGCAGTACAGCAAGTGTATGGCATATTCGGTCTCTCAGTGTTGTGAATCATATCGCATTGCTTTACTCTTGGTCAATCTGCTGTGCTATATCTTGTATATACTGTGGAGGAATAATTGTATGGCTCTACATGTGCACAAATGTGTGTCGATACACCTGAATGTCTAGCCTGTTGCTTGTGCCAACTTTCCCGGGAAGGGGAGGGGTGGGGTAGTATAGTAGTTGGCTGGTAACAGTCCCCAGCAGTCTGTACACTAATGGCAGTTAACGCACTAATGATATCATCGGAGGACGCTGTTGACCGATATATCGCGCTATCGCAGGACACTATCTAGCGCTATCACACGTTATCCCTGTTAGCGCGCTAATCAAATAGCGAATTTGTGCAGTAGCGCGCTAATGAAAATAGCGCCCATTAGCGTGAAATAGCGTCGTTTAGCGCGTGAATAGCGTCATTTCGTCAGCATAGTGGCCTAGGCCTAGGCCCAGACGACATGTCTGGCGGGAACTGCGGCAGCGATCTGTGGACGACCGCCAGCGGTGTTAATTTGTGCGTTACCATGAGGTTATTTGGATAAGCGCAGACGGCGCCAAGGAGCTGCTGCCCAGAATGCTGCAAGTGTGCGAAGGCTTGTAAACCTGTTCGCAGCACTCGCGGCGCACCTAGGCGTTCTGGTGCAACACAGCAGATGACTATACGTGCATTACATGTCAAACACCACATTAAGCTGCGCAACAGCAGCCGCAGCGCGCGTAGCTGTGCGCGCACTTGACGAGCAACAACAGCTGAGCACGGCCTGTTCGGGCAGCTGGCAGCGCAGGGGCAGCCCCGCAGCACCTGCAGCATAGTATGGTCGCTGCATGTGGTGCCGATCTATCGTTTGCGCCGCGCAACGGCTGCTGCGGCAGCGCGAGCTGGCGGGAAAGCGGTGTAAAAGCTGGTGCGTTTCAGCGGCAAAAGCGTCTGTGAGTGGGGGGCGCGTAACCAAAATGATTACAGGTACAAGATATACAACTCATATGCATGTGCAAAGAATGTCACACAACAATGGCCCATCAACAATGCCGCCCCAACTATCAGTAAAGGATGATTCATGCGGCGTAACCAGATACAATTCGTCCAAACACCGGACAGCATTGCGCATGCTTCAGCGCTGAATGCTGAACGCTGTTGGACCACCTACCATATCCCAGCATGCCCATCAAACTATATCCCGCATATGCGGTGGCACATAGAACAACCCAATCGCTCTGAAGATGTCTGTCTCACTCGTGCACTTGATAGAGGGTCCCACAATGGTCTCTCTGATCGCACCCCTCCCACCATTGCCCATCCTGCTGTACCCTAGGTTGGTTGGCATGAGGGTTTCAAGTCCAGTGTCAGGGCCCTGGGTGGCGTGCCGATCATCAGCAGCGGCTTCTTCCGGCGCTGCTGCTGCTGCTGCTCCTCCGGCTTTCTTGCGGGCCATGCCCTGGTACTCTCTGCACGACAGATGAGATTCATCGGTGTAATGAAGCATGACACTGCAGAAACTGGCTGGTGCTGCCGTCTAGCTAGGTAGTTTTCAGAAGCTGGCATAGGAGCAGTGCGACACCAAGAAAGCCTTACGTCTATGCCACAGTCGAGTCGGCTCTGGTGTAAAGTAGACAGATAGTCGCCGCAACATGATACAGCTGAGTTCTTGGCGGCTCCATGTAGCTGCTTTCTCGAACAAAGGGTGCACCATGTCCCAAACATTGTCAAGTGAATCTGTCAGTAATACATCAGCCACACACCTGCGTATGACCACCAGATCTCTGTCACTGAGCCTGAAGGCATTGCCAGCCGGGTTGAGAGCAGCAGCTGCTGCAGCAACACGTGGAACAGGGTTGTTGCACCAGTATCTGCAGCATGATACAACCCACACAAGTCAGCATGACCAGCTGCTCGAAAAGCGCCAGCTGTACACGACAGGACTGGTAGCTGATTGGCCGGATATGTACATGTCACTGGGTGGGCTGTATGCAGCAACATTCAGCAAGAAAGAGCGGGCCCACCACGGTGCGAAGTCACGGCACGAGTTGCAAACTGCTGCACGTGATGGCATCGTCATCGTTGCCCTGATAGGCTGGCACCGCAACAGCAGTGCTCAGATGTACCTGAGTGCCCTGCACATGTCTTGGCCAGAGGCAAAGTAGTTGACAGCAAAGGCCAATGCATCCCGCGGGTACAGCTTGATGTCTATCCGCCTGCAGGCAGCACGTACCATGAACTTTAGTCACCCCAGAGCGTGATGTACATTAGCATATGGTTGAGCTGGTCAGTATACATGCATTATGGCCGAGCGTGCTCATTACACTTTCATACAATCAGGAGTAACACTGCATAAACAGTTCAGGTGGGGCCATGACAACACTGTGCAACTGCAGCACACCTGTGACATGGGCTACTGGACCCTTTCCACACTCCCATCCAAGTGAGTTCATCATGTGGGCCTCTCATAGCCTTCCTGGGTTCAAGAGGTAACATGTCCTGCAGGCAACCACAGGAAGTTGTGTATCCAAACCTAGTCGAACACATCAACAAGAGCAAACCGGCAGATAATGCAGCACAGGCTGACCTGGCCTACCTGTGACTGCTGCAGTCTGTGGGCCGTGAGCTTTTGAAATAGTCGGGGTTTGTGCTGGATTGGGTGCAAGCAAACACACAAATCACCATGGCACAGGAGTGTCATGCTCAAGTGAGACACAGGAATAAAGCACTGAGGCTCATCAGTGTCCTGCTAGCCACAACACGCTGCATGTGCAGACTATTGCCAGTCATTATGCTGTACGACCTTTTCAATGACCAAGCAAAACCAAAAGTACAAGCTTTGCAAGCAGCAGCTGTACCTGAGTGAGGCAACCTTGTGCCTGCAATCGCTCCAGGATGCCTTGCATCAGCGCCCCTAACCCCACCAGGTTTGCTGTTGCAGGTCCCGGAGCAATGATGAAGTCGATGTCTCCACATGTCCGCCTGCCTCTGAGGTATGAGCCGGTCACACGTGCGTGCATGAGCTGTCTGACGTCAGACGCACTCTTGCCGGTGAGTTCCTGCAGCATTCCAGCAGCAATGGAAGGTACAAGGAGGCTGGTTGCACACACAAACGGCCATGCCGCACTGACTAGGCGCATAAAAGTGGCACACTGCCCCTGCAGGCAATGAGTTAAAAACACGAACTGACTACTGCGCATAAATGGCCGTGGCAGTAGCACTTCGCATTCCCAGGGCTCATGAAAGCCTGTGCAATGAGTTTTGCCTCACACATCCACTGGGTTGCAGAGCAGGCAGCCCTGGCGGCCATTCATAGCTGACCTACCAGCTGAGCCATGCATAGCTGACCTACCAGCTGATAGCGTCACTTGTGCCAGAGTTGTGAGGCATATATTGCTTCAGGAAAGAGGTTCTGGCAGATGCAGCTGAAAACCATACAGCAACCCCCACATCCAAGCGCAAGGTTCCACAAACTTACCTGTAAGGCATCTGCTACCACCTCGTATACAATATTCTCTGACTCTGTTACTTCATCCCTAGGTATGCGCTGCTCAAAGTCATCATAGTACTTTAGCCCTACTCGCTGCTGTGCTGTTAGATGGTCTATCTTGTGCCGCACATCCTGCAAACATGCCAAAACACAGCCTTCAGTCAGCTTCGCTGCCTGCCAATCACAGTGTGCACCTCGATAACGGCAGGAGTAGCATTGCAGCTGCAGGTCCTTATGACACACATAATCGGGAGTTGAACAGTAGTGTGAGGGTGCAGGCTTGTTAGATAGCTGAGCTTTGCTGATTGTGTCCTCCATGAAGTGCTAGATGTATGTACAGGTGATAGTCTTGTATCATGTCCAGCAGCTCGGGGTCAACAACTGCCCCTTTGGCAACTGTCATGCCAAGCAAATTAAACACCTGTATAGTCTTGCAGCCAGCTTGATACCACTTCTCAGCAGTGCTCTCTGCCACACCCCACACCCTGCAGCAGGCAAAAGTAGACAGTTCACCACAGCGCAATGCACAACTGCAACCATCACCTCAAGCATGCACAGCGGGCAGATGATGTTCACCAGGTGGTGGCCTTGGGCAGAACACAGTTGGCTGCGTTGAATGTGTGGCATCTCTCTGACACAGGGAATGCTCAGGTGTATCTTGGCAACTCTGTGCCACACAAGCGTCAAGCTCTTACCCCATGAACAGAGCCATGACCTGATGTCGCTCACTGCCAGCAACTTCCTCGTTCCGCCTGAGCTTGCCGGTCTGCAGGATCTCCAGTAACTTGTCTGTGGTCTTGTCACCTACCCCAAGAGCAACCACATCCTGCAGACAACAGCATGCAGGTGAGCCACTGCACCTAACAGACAAGTACACATATGCATATGCTCAATTTAGAAAGCCCAGGGTTTGGCAGCTGTGAGCCCAGGAAGCTCCCATTGCAGTCAACAGACACCATACGAATTGCTCTGAATGCAGGCTGACCTTCAGCGGCCGAGCAGCGGTTAAACACCAATAGCTGAGACAGCCTGGCGGCCGCAGTTATGCAGGCAAGTGGGAACATTAACAGGGCAGAGAGTAACAGCTAAACTCACCTCCGCTGTCACCAATGGCTTCTCTGTCTTTTCCAGCTCATGGATAGCCCTGTTGAC
>NSMO01005919.1:1136-21805 GCA_002588565.1 Coelastrella sp. UTEX B 3026 | reverse complement strand
CTAGCCACATGCAAACCCAACATGCAGGTAGAACAAGCGTTCAAGCGGCTGCGTCGCAGTGGCCCATTTCAGTCTGCTCTGAGCAGCATCGTCAATGTCACAGACACCCTCAGCTCAGCGACCCGTGAGCTACTAGACCTCACAGCAGCAGATGAATACAGCAGCAGTAACAGCTACTCTCACTCATCAGCAGGCGTTGCTGGAGCAGCTGACATCACTCAAGCCGGTGCTCGGGCAGCCCCCAGCGACAGCAGGTTTACAGGTGTCAGGTCAACCCTCGTAGAGGGTGCCCTGACTGCAGCTGCTGGCAGAGAGCAACTGCAGGAAGCAGACCCCGCACAGCTAGCAGCAATGGGGGCGGCTCACCGCATGTCGCAGCAGGCGTTAGCAGTAGCAGCTGAAGCACTGAGGTTAGCAGCTCTGCTAGAAAGCCAAGAGGTAGATCCTTCATACCGCACCTTACTGCAACAGATTGAGGAAGCAGCACAGAATGTATCGGTGGTCGCAGCAGACATCGCACAGCCAGGGGTGTGGGTGTTGGCAGTGGAAGAGCCAGCTGTGGCTGAGTCCACCACACAAGACGCCGCAGCAGCAGGCAGCAGTCGGAGTGAGGCGGCCTCTAAAACCTCATCAGCAGTAGGAGCTGTGGCTGTTGGGCCAGTGCTAGCTACCGCACCACCTTTGGTCAGCGGCATGCAGCTTTGAACACTGGATAGATGTCAGTCCTTTGATTGTCAAGCTGGCTTGGGTTTCGGTTGATAGAACACAACACATGCATTGCCTTATACATGTGAGTTGCTTTTACAACATGTAATGCGGGTGCAGTACTTGCAAGCCAGCATGGGTATTGTGTACTTGTGCTCAGGAAGAAGTAACATTTGCCGGAGAAGCTGAAGTTCTATTGTTGCTTACATGATTGCTTACATTTTTTTGTGCTGTGTGCTGTGTGCTTGTACTTTGCCTTTTGCTAGCATTATGCAGGTGAAAGTATGCGGCAGACTTCTAGTAGAGTGCTAGTGAGGACACCGTGTGCAGGGCGCTGTGCAAGTGTGTTCACCTATCGGTTGTGTTTGCAATGTTCAGCACTGTCCAAGGAATCCATGTGGTTTGACTGATAAGTGTGGTCTGGCTCAGGACACGTGATGGACTGGTACACTGTAGCCTGGTCAGTGCATCATGTGTGTGGTCTGTGCTGCTGGGCAAGTAAAGGCATTATTGCAAGCATTGAGTACTTGTCAGCAGGATGTTTGCAAGGCCTTGGAGTCTCGAATCAACCCTTGCCATAAAAACTATGTGTCTGTGTATCTCAAACGGCTGTTTGGCACAATCGTTTGAGCTTTGTGGCGTGGTGGTAACATTGCAGCTTCAACCAAATCCATGATAGGCCGGTGGCCGGAGTTGATTAATATGCCCATGTTTGGGTCTATGTTGGGTCAGGGGTCTACCAGAGTCTGACTGTGCGGTAAATTTGCTTTCATCTCAAGTGGTAACTGCTGAAAAGCAGCTGATTATTATTATCAAGTATATAGCCTATACAGTCGGCTGTTGGTATGAGAAGTTATATTGGGACTATATGGGTAACTTGTGCTTGGCACTCTCGCAGAGCCAACATGACAAATTCCCGGGCCGAGAAGTTCTGTGTGCCTGCGTTACAGACTGCTGTGTGTGACCAGTGTGTTCCTGTCCAGCAGGGCCAGTCTGCTTACACACAGGGCTATGGAGTCCAGCAATGATTTGTTACACACGGGCACTTGGGGCAAGTACACGCTGCCTGGCTGAACAATGCTGCCTGCTGCCAACTCATGTCTCTTGGGGCAGGTGTATGAGGTGTTGCACTGTACGTGATTTCACTGGCTGTCACTGGCTAGAATCACTGCTACCGTCGTTCAGTCGGTCTAGAAACCTGGCCCTTTGACTTGACGGTCGATTGCTGACCTGGAACATGGTGACTGCCGTTGATAACATGGCATGGAGCTGCAGTTTATCCTGCACCACGTGGTGCACTGTCCTGGACGTATATGTTTAGAGTTCAAGGCGTTGCTGATACACGGAAAGGCAGCATGGCGTTACGAGCAGCAGCTGTAGTGCCAACTTGAAGCAGGACGTCCACCAGCGAGGGGATGCGATTGTCATGCCATGGCGTCCCAACGCGCAACTTGTCATACATTATTTCTGCGGAAGGGGGTGGGTGTGTATCACATACTGGTGTAGCGCTGAACATCCCCACCTCGAGGACGCCTTGGCCCGGCATCCAAGGTATCAATTCACGCAAGCATCACGAGGCGCACCTTCAAAACAAGCTGTCTTTTCAGGCCACAATGCAGAGATGAAGGCGAACTTTGCTGCACAATTTGCCCTCGTCGATGATCTGCAACAACGCACACTTTGGGAATATTGATGGTCCTGCGCGCCAGCTTTGTTCAGCCCTCTGCGTGCTTCTGGACACGTGACGGTGGACGCATACCTCGCAAGTACGTTGGTTAGGTATCAACTGCATGTATATCTCTTGCTGAGCAGTTACAGCTGGACACGAATTCGCAACCACTGGTTATCCTGCTGTTGCAACAGCACCAATCCACCGACCATGCATGTTTCTTACTATCAAGAGCCGTCAGCTAGCAAACATATGTCTAACAGCAGTTCCATCTGCACTGGTGCATAATCCTCCAGGCCCATCAGACCCACGTCAGCTCCAGCAAAGCTGTTCTGCAGCAGTAGCAGCAGCAGGTGCCGCAGCAATAGCAGCAGTGCAGTCGAGCCAGCAGTCATGGCAGCATCAGCAGACAAGACTATCAGCAGCAGCGAGGCTTATAAGGTCATCAATCCAGCGTTTCATGAAATAATCAACAAGGATGAACCTATACGCCTTGTTGCTGAAAAGGACTACAACTTCGCACATGAAGCACCTGTGGGTCTCAGAGGGCTCAATAAAGTAAGGAAGAAGACTCTTTGAGGCAACTGCCTATCACTAGCAGTAGTGCAGCAGAGTGTTTGAACTGCCACTGCTTTACCATTAGCCAGTGGTGGGACATACTACTGAGGGCTCAAGGGGCTCAGCATCGATTGGGTGTTCAAAGGTGTCAGCACACAACACTAGCAAACAACACTACAGCAGCATCATAGCAGACAATAGACACCCAGGGCAGTCTGAAGCAAGCAGACATGTTCAATCGCACTGTTTCTGCAGCAGCAGAGCCAGGGGATTCAGTTTCTTGCTGGCCACAAAGCAAGCTGCAACACCCGATTGTCACCTTTGAGATTAATTCACGCTCCTGCTGCTGCTGCTGCTGCTGCTGCTGTTCTTCTTGCGATTGCTTATACTCCTGCAGTTGTTCTTTGTGTCAAACAGGTTAGGGGACAAGGACAGTCCAAATCAGCACATCCAGGTACGACCATGTTAAAACATGCTGTCCTCTGAGTCAGCATGGAGCAGCAGCAGCCAATGATCTGAAACAGCAGCGGCCTATACTCTATACAGCAGCAGACAATGACATGATGCAAAGGTGTGCTGCAGTACTCCTCACTGACCAGCAACACATCACTGCAATCTTATGCAGGTCCTGTGCATAGTAGTATACATGGGTTTGGAACCTGGATCCTGATTTGTAATAGAGTACACAGGGAACATGTCACGACTCCAGCATGTTTTGTTGTTGTTTCTGCTTGCAGCTTCAAACCTTGGACCTCTCAACCGGGCAAGTTGAGCTGCTGCCTGAACACCTCTCTGACAAACTGCCAATGCCAAATGGAGCCACTAACTGGCCTGGAACGGATGACACATTTGTACTTCTTACACAGGTAATGCACTAGCAGCAACAGCAGCGGTAGTAGCAGCAGCAGTCATGGTAGCAGCAGCAATAGTAGCAGCAGCCTCAACTGGAAATGCACAACACATAGTACTGCTGTAAATCAACCCAGCCTGTTGCTTTCAGCATGCCTACAATCAACTGTACACATTCTGAGAGTAACGGTCATCTCAGTTCAGGAACACCGTCAGTGGCTGCCCTTTGGTGCCAGCTACACACGTTATAGGCTCCAAACGCCGCTGCTCTTCTTGGGTGGTCACCCCTGCTGCTGCTGCTGCTGCTGTTGTTTGCTGCTGCTGCTGCAGGGTCACATTGATGTAGCTCCCGCCATCAATCGAGTCAATCTGCGTGACATGACGTATGAGGTCATGTTGAACAGCTACAAGGGCAAACAGTTCAACTCGCCAAATGATGTGGTCATCTACAAGGATGGCTCAATCTGGTTCACAGGTGTGCATGGTTTTTTTTCTTCGAGGCAGTAGTGACATATGAACAACCAGGCGTCAGAGAAAGAGGATCTTTCATCAGAGTGGACACATCTGTATGCCTCTTTGGAGAAAATGATAGGAGGTGTCCTCATCAGGCGTCAGCGCATATACACAACCATGCATCACTGAGGCGGAGTGAGCTGCGAAACCTTCACGTCTTTCATAGCGAACCTAATGACTTATCCATCTACCAATTTGGTGAACCTTGGCGTGAGGTTCAATAACGGGCCATGACTTGAGCGCACACATACACTCCAGGGCCTCTGACCCAGCAGGTCAATCGACTACATATGTAGGTATGCAGGTATGCAAAAGATTATGCACGATCACACACATATGTCCCTTGCAGAGCTCAAAGCATCTCCTTGCCTGCCTGCATTTTTGCTGGTTGCTGCAGATCCCCCGTATGGTCACGCTCAAAACTTCCGGCCTGAGCCGGAGCTTGGAAACCTCGTCTATGCGTTCAACCCCAAGACCGGTGATGTCGGCGTTGTGGCAGAGAACTTTGTGAAGCCCAACGGCATCGTGTTCTCACCGGACTTCAAAATAGTCTATGTGACAGATACCGGGGACAAAAATGTGAGAATGTATACATGGGTGTGCTTCAGAGGGTCGATTGTACACTATACCACTGTTACCTATGTCGCAAATGCATGCAGTTGTGTTACTTTGCGGCCAGTTTTGCAGTGAAGGATGCAGGCACGCTGCTGGTGCTCTGGGACTCACTCCAGGCTGGCCAAAGCACTATCATGAACCACCACTCATCTTTGCAGCTGCCTGCTAAATAGTGTATGTTACAGAGACTTGACACTACTCAATGCCGTGCAAGTCTGAGCACAGATACCAACATGTGCAGCATGCAGAAACTATGAGTAACTGTTTGTCAGACATGCAAGTCACATACAGAAACAATCTATGATGTATGCAGTACTTCTTGAGTGCTCTTTATGGCAATATTGACACTCAACAAAACTGCTGAACGTTGTCTCATACAGGATAAAACAGGCAAGCCTCAAACAATCTATGCGTTTGATGTGGTGCCGGCTGAGAACAGCACCAGCAACGGCGCACTGCCATCACTACAGAACCGCCGGGTGTTTGCAGAGGTTGAGACACAGAAACCTGATGGCATCAAAGTGGATTCACGGGGGAATGGTGAGAACACACTTACTTGTTTACAATGTTCCAGACGGGATGTTGCTCTAAATGATGTACACAACCGCATATGCAGTTATAACGTGCGCATGGGTAGTACCTAGGCTCGGCAGCCTACATATTAAGAAGACTGAGCCATGCAATAGGTCAGATGTGCTGGCAATAGCTCAGTGATATGCATATGTACTCAAGATAACCTTGCCTCAAAAGTCTGTTGCTGTTTGGCTGCTGTGATATTTGCAGTGTACACTGGCACTGATGGTGGTGTTGAGGTGTTTGCACCTGATGGGAGCAAGCTCGGCACGATATGTTCCGGCAAGACCACAAACTTGGCCTTTGTTGATGACACGTTGTACGGATTGTGTGAGCAGAAGATTATTGCTGTGAAGCTGAAAGTGGTGGGAGCCGCCTTGCCGTAGGAGACAGCGTTGAGTGTGGAGACCAGGCACCCCAGGCCACTGGAGTGGTTGTGTGCACTTGTCTGTAAGGACTGATATATAGCACATGCAAGCATCTGATGCCATGACAAGACCACTCGGCGCTACATGCCATTGAATGTCAGGGGCCGGCACCCAGAGTTCATGCAACACTTGATAGCGCGATATGGACCGCCGTGAAGGTGGGCACAATGAGTGTGTTGCGGTAGATAAGAAGCCCGGCATCGTAAAGAGTAACGAACAAGCGTACCACTGTGGGCTGTGAGTTTTGAACATACGATTGGTTGCTGGGGTGACAACTGAGCGTCCATGTCACGTGGTCACTTGCCGGACGGGGAAAACCAGCTGTCCATATGACTGGAAGACGATCCGCTCGTGGGCCTGGTGCAATCACTGACAAAGCGATGCATCAACACATGCAGATTCACGGCTCGCGGCAATAAAATTGGGGCGCCTATAGGCGTTGCTACGACTCCAACCGCGTGTGAGGTCGGCCGGCGTTTTCGTATTTCGACGCGTCGACAGGCAGCAAATGTGCCTCATAACACTGATATGAAATCGTACGACTGCCCAAAGCATAAAGACATGACACCCCATCCGCCACGCCACCGACAGATCGCCGGCCGGCTGGTTCATAATGTGTGTCCAACCGATTCGAGAGCGGACCCGGGTGATTACAGAACGTCAGGACCAGTTTGCTGACCGTCAAGACAACAGCTCCCCTAAACCAAGCAACTCGCAAGTTGCATGTTATCGGCATGCTCGTACTATACTTGAAAGGCATTTTCGGTCACTGCATGAGGGTGTTGACTCTTCCGAACAAAAGTTTATTGACACTGATACGCGTCCTGTGATGGGACGTTCTGTCGCTTCGGTAGACGACAGCGCGATCATTTTGGCGTTTGCCACACGTGGCGGCCACACTGTTGAACAGCCAAATGTAACAACAGATCACGATAGAAACTTAGCCACCAACGCGTCACCGACTCCGCTCAGCCGTCGAAGGTGCTTCTCCTGTGACAGACCATGCTGGTGACAAGAGAGACCCTTCTGCAGTATCTGCAGCAGCACTCACAACCCCGACACGAGGAACAGCAGCCACTGACACAATCGGTCTTAGCAACTGACAATCACCACTGCCAATGCCACCACTCCTTGGACTCATCCGCCCCTGGGAGGTGGGTGTCGCCTCACTGGGCTCGTCCTGCACTGGTGCAGTTGTCGGCGGCTCCCACAGCAGCACCTGGTCCAGTTGCCGGGCCCATCCGTTACTGCTGCCCTTCCTTACATGCTCTGCTGCAGCCAGGAAACGCAAGCTGCATGCGTCAAAAGCTTCATGGCCATTCTTTACCCCAACTGCAGTTTTACTGACGCTCGGTGTTGCCGTGTCACCTAGAAACATTGGACAATGAGTCACTTGCCAGAGCTGAGGGACTCTGTACCAGTCTAGGGATTGTTGCAAAACCCTTACTGCCTGACTAACACTCAAGACAGTAGGTGCCTGAAGCAGGAGCTTAGTCTGCAGCTGGAAGCGCTCTGATGTGACACCTCCTGCTGAAACGGTCTGCACCATTGCTGGTGGCGAGCTACTACAAGACAGGCCGTCTTGCTGCTGTTGCTGCTGTCCCTGCTGCTGTCTGTACAAGAGCTGACCCTGAGCAAGACCAAGCAGCTGATTCAACTCCTCCCACATGGTATCTGCTATGCCAGGCTGCAGCAGGCTCGCTTCACATTGGTAAGCCAGCATCAGCACCTGCAAATGGCCAAGCCGATAAAGCCCTTCAGTCAGATGCCGCACTGTTTGTAGGTTTGTTGCAGCCTGAGTTTGCTACCTGGCTGTCACACCAGAATACCTGCTAATATTGCAGAGTGTTTTCAGCAAGGAGTCCCCGGTCATTGAGGCCTTACGTCTCCAGCACAAATGGTCTCATCTTCTCAGGTTCCCATCATATGCCCATTTCAAATGGTGGCAAGAAATACACACCCAGCAGTGCAGATGCAAAGTGAACAACACGCTAATCACGATGTTAGCGTTACAATCAACATACCTGGTGTGCCAGTTGCTCTGGTGTTACTGCTGTCTGCACAGCTTCCCGCCAATGCTCCCAGAAGGTACTGCTCATATTACTGACACCAGCTATAGGCAACTGAGCCTCAAGTTGCAGCAGTTCTGCTGCCACAGCAGCGCAACCTGCTGCTGTGACCCATCTGCTAGGCTGAGACGAGAGCTGGCCAGCAGGGGAGCCCGCTCGTGCATTGCTGTTGCTGCTGCTGCAGCTGCTCAAGGCCCATTGCAGGGCTTGTTTTAAACCCTGTAAGCAACTCAGCTGCTGAGCGCTAGGACTACTGCACCAGCACTGCTGCTGCTGCTGCTGGGTATTCCTGCTGCTGCTTGTCTGGTGATCTTGCCTGCAGGCAGAGCTGCAAGGGCTGGAGCCAACCACGCTGCTACAGCTAGCTGTGCTGCATTGGTGTGGTCTTCCTGCATTGCCCCAGGCCGCTGAGAGTGGTGCCTGCGCTTCTGTCATGCTGAAAGGCCTACAGTTGCTTCTTTCAACCCAACATAGCTGTTTACTGCCCAGCAAAAGCACAGGTAGATGAGCAATAGGTGCAACAGCACCAGAGTTGCCTGTTTCTGCTGGGTCTACTGTGGGATCGGCAACAGTAGATCCTGGGTGTGTTGTTGCTGCTGCAGTAGATGGCTCACTGGCAGCAAGCCCCGCAGGTACCTGACTGATGTCCGCTACAACAGCAGCGAATGTTGTGAACTGCTCCTCCCCCTGCTGCTGCTGCTGCTGCTGCTGTACTAACAGCAAGGAGCCTGGCAGGCACCAAGCATCGGCTCCAGACATTGCATGCAGCGGGGTCGCCGCTGCTGCAGCAGCTTGCATTCTAGCAATGTGTTCTGCAGATCCATGTACAGCGTGCTGGGTGACACTATGCTGACAAGGCGCTTGCCGCTCTGGCAGCTCTTGGGTGTCAATACTGTTTGGTGAGCCTGTCGTGGGATCAGCATACTTGGCTGTCTGTAGTCCCAATGGTTTAAGCCTGGCATCTCTGCTGTTCAGATCAACCCTTGGCCTCTTGCCAGGACGATGATTTAGGTTACTGTCATCTTGCTTTTGAGGGGGCAGGACTGGCTCAATAGCATGCTGCTGGACGTGCTGCTGATAGTGCTTGCACTGCTCTGGCTGCAGTGCTGCTGCTGCTGCTGCCAGCATGGATAGAGGCTCTGCTTCCTGACCATAGCAGATGACCAGGCGCAAGATTACCACAGCGTGCTTGCGTGCAGCAGAAGTACACGGAACAAACATACTTCTGAGAATGCATCACGCACATGTGGCGATCCATCTCCCACTGTTTGAGGCTGAACATGTAATGCACAGCTGAAACTCCTGACCATAAGTTTTTGCGGAATACATGGCTGCCGAAGTTACTCTGGCATTGTGACTGCATGTTGGAAGTATCCATGGTGTTTGAACTACCAGGTTGTAGCAACGGTGGTCGTTGTCAACCATGACAGAGCAACAGCTGGGCAAGCACAGCAAGTTGAACATGTGCGAACCGTGCACTCCTACTGCTGTTAAGGTTTGCTATGACAGTTATGATCGCATGACCGACCTGCATGTATTGATCCAGATCCTCTGAGGTGTCTACAGCATCATCTGAACATCCCTCACTGTCAGCAGCAGCAGCAGCAGGTGAATGCACTACCACAGGCTCTAGACCGTGAGCTTCAGCTGCTGTTTGTTGGTGTACCAAACCCCTCCCTGCCCAGTTCTCTGCTGCTGTTGCTGTTGCTGCTGCTGCTGCTGCTGCTGCTGCTGCAACATCTGCTGGTGATGGTGGTGGTGCTGCTGCCGAGGGCCTTGCTGGTAGATAGTTGGGAATGTCCCTGCCGCGATATGCTCTCTCATATGCCAGCAGATACTTTTTGTAGTTGTTGAGCAATTGATTGCCCACCGAGGTTGCACGATTGTTGGCCGTGTAGTTTGTCATGTGTGGAAACACTTCACCTGGACATGCAGGTAGGAGTTTAAAAGCGCTTGCACTTGTATCAGCAGATAATGAAGCTAGGCTTGATCCTACCTTTGATACACTTTGACAAGCGAGTGACATGCAGCACACATTCAAGTAGTCTGAGGTATGGACTGCTTGCAATTGCGCTCTGTTGACAGCTAATGAGAGCCCAGGGTTGAGGTGTGCCAGCTTCAGTTCTCTGAGTGGCTCCGCTATCTCTCTGAGCCCCCAAAGAGCCCCCCCTTGTCCCCAGCCCTTGTGCTCACACCCTGCCTCCCCAGCTGACTTGAGTCAGCTACCGTATTGGTGTGTTTCAGCATGTGCTGGGACTGCAAAAACCACTGTAGCAGTTCAACCATTCACCTGCAAAGTTGATGCCTCCGTTCCATCTTCCTCTGTCATCATAACTCTCATTGCTTGTGAGCCCGCCCCGCTTGACAACTTCACGGTACAGACCAAACATATCCAGGGGGCTGTTGTTGCTGCAAAGCACACGAGGCAGGACAGTAGAAAGTCGATGCACAATTCTGACCAAGTGACTTCTTGTCAATGGATGCACTCGGCAACATTGGTAGCAATAGCATGGCCCTCGCCATGGAGGCAGATGAGAACAAAATGCTTGTAGTGGGATGCCTGTTAGATTCGCAGGCAGTCCAACCTGACAGCCTTTCACCAAGACTTTCACCAAAACGACTCCGGTTCAGTGTTGGTGAGTCTACTGGAGTCCACTCGCAGTCTGTTACGGTGCCAGAGCATACAGTTAGCAACAGGAAGCAAGCAGGCGGACTCCAATCCAACACCATAATCCAAATCGCAATGAATTGAATTTGCTGACCTGCCAGTGCTACTGCGGCAGTGGCAGTCACCACCATGGGAATGCATGCAACGGTTATGTGCTGCTTGCTGCTGCCACGACCAAACTGGGTGCGCTGCACCACATGCTGCACTAAGGTGCCCCACCCACCATGCTATTTTCTTGCCCTGCACAAGAGTCACCAGCTGCTCATCGCCTCTGGCAGTTAGGAATGCTGACAAATCAGCTTCAAAGGCTTCAGGGCTGCAGAGCTGCAAGGCTGGCCTGCTGCTGGCTGCTGCAAACCTCTGGCCAGCCTCATCTTGCAGCAGATGCTTGACGTGGAGGTCTGATAGCTGTTGAGGGTCACTGCAGGAGGAATGCCTGCATTGGAGCATACGACATCACCTCAGTGGGCCTCCAGCCTGTGCCACAGCGATGCAACTATGCAGCAATACAACTGTGCTGTGGCAGAAGGGGGGATTTGAGCTTTGCAAAGGCTGAGGTAGCAGCAGAAAGAGCTATTCAACCAGGCTGGTGTCACCAGCATTGTTACAGTGGCTCTGGGCTGGGTAACAGTGACCAGAGCTACAGCGAACAGTTCCAAGCTGGCAAGGTTGAACAGGCTTGAAGCTGCAACCACCATCAGGGACACAGTGGTCCAGCACCACCAAGCTCACCCTGGTAGTTTATTGTGTGAGCAGACCCAACCACTGGGACAAGGCTGCTCAGTGAACTGCACCCGTCGCCACTTGCAGCACTCGGGTTTGCTGCACTGCACCCATGTGTATCGCAAATCGGCCTCAGGCTGTGCATGCTCAGGCTGCCTGCAGCATTGAAGCCTTTGGAATGCAGCACCAAAGGACCTCTTGCCCTGCCAGGGTCCCACAGTGCTACTGTTGTGGATCACGTGCTCAGGGCGGAGGCCAGGGGTGCCCTCGCTGCTTTGCTGCCTTTCAGCTAGAAAGGCTGAAGGTGTATGGTCCCTGTCGTCAGCGGCGTCGGCGCATCCACGCTGGGGATGAGCAGGGTTGCTGTTGTTGGATGTCCTACTTCTGCGCTTCTGCTTTATGACTTGAGCCAGCAGCACGGTGTTGGCTGAGCTGGCACTGCCAGTACGTTCTGCAACTGCTTCATTAGCTATCAGCTGCTCCAGCTGGGCTCTGTAAGCTCCAAGAGGTACTCCCAGATAGCGTGTGCTGGTCCAGCCATCTACACAGACGGGGCAGGCAGGCTATTTAATCTCGAGCCCACAGCAGCTAGCGAGGAGTTTACTCCCGCCTCACGAGAACCAGGGTAAGCTGCAGTACAGCTTGTAATATATATTATCCTCTACGTGTGACACTATTACGTGGTACATTGCGCGCAAGGTTCAGCTAATACAGACCAGTGCGGTGCCGATGAACAGCAATGGCGTTGAGCAATGTGATGGTCAAAGTCGCCCTTGTCACCATGCTTATAGCCTGAAGACATGTTTTGCGTTGGTAGACGTCGATGAAATGAAACATCACTGCTCGCGCACCGTCCGCTTTTCTTCCGGGATTGACTTTACGCTTGATGTGGACACTGAAGGCTGAAGGCGATCTGAAGGTTTCCGAGCAACCGCACATGCATTGGATCTCTCCGTTTACACCAAGCTCAGCGCTATAAGCGACGCCTGACACAGAGCAGGTAAGATTTGGGCCGGGCTTGAAGACACCGGCCCTCAGTAGAGGCTGGAGAATGCACATCGCAAGCTCCCGATGCTCCTCTGAGGCTTTATAATGTCATCAAATGCCTAGCCTGCGTAAATGGCACAGCACTGCACAACACAGACGAGGCAAAACCCGCAGGAAGTACACTTGACGAGTGTCACTCGCTGCCTTCATGGAACTGCTGACGTGAAGAACGCGGCTCAGCCAGCATACACCGTCAATCAAAGTCACTTCCAGAGTGTCATCGATGCGTACTGCTGGCGTTGCGAGGACCTAACCCCCCGAAATAGGCTGTTGAGGCACCCCAGGCTGTGCGCTGCTGATAATCCACCAGTGCACACGTGTTCAGGCAATACTTGTCATACAAATGTCTTCAGGCATCAATATATGCAAAGACGCTTGTTCAAACGTCCTGATGGTCACAGGCCACAGAAAGCATGATGGCCAGCAACACAATAACATCAAATCCCACTCAGGCCAGCAAGGTTGGTGAGACCCTGGAGAATGATACTGGCGGCTACCGCAGCCGTAGCGGCTGACTAACGGCACTTGGCTGCCTCAGGTTTGCGAGCTGTGCCACAAGTGATGATTCTAGCCTTGTCTCTGCCTTTTGAACTTCCCCTCTCTATTCAGCAAACACCCATGCTTACTCTCTCTTGAACTCTGCTTTCAGTAGGGACACTGCTCCCATCCTCAAGGTGACAGTAGTGGGTCCATGTTTGTGTCTTTGTACAGCAGGTATCTGCTGTTCTCTGTGCCGAGTGCTGCATACCATTGCAGTACAAAAGGAGGCATCCAAATAGCATCACCAGCTTGTACAGGATACCTGCGCAACCACAAAATCGGGCAGCAAATTAGATGCCAGAGGCCAACTTATGAACCAGATAGAAGGTGCGGTTGATTTCCAGGGACCCAGCAAGCACTAGAGTCCCAGCTTGCACCAAAAGATCTCAAAGCGGGTTGCTATGGTGGGCGCTGTTCGACTTGGCAAGGCAAATAGTGACCGATTCCTAATGGAGGAGTGTGCTAAAGCTAAGGCTTTTGCTCGCTGACTCCTGCTACATAGCACAATACAACTACAGTAACACAAGTCTTGGGTAAGGGTTCACCCAAGAGTCCACATCGACAAACAAATGGAGACTTTCATTATTCAAGATACAAGTACAGCACCTTGCTGCGGGTATGCCATAGTGGTGCTCACCAGTTGTTGCCTAATCTGTATATCCCCTGCCCTTGTAACAGCAGCAATCCATGCTGATTGTAGTGGATCTCCTTGACATACAGATATTGCCCAGGCTCAAAGTCCATCACATGGATGTTGAAATCATAGTCGTCAGTTGCTGGTAGTAGCTTCCGCAGCACAAACACCTCAGGGTCTACTGGCAATTTTGGCCTGTCATCTGTAGTCCCATACTGAAAAGCTGGTTTGCCCTGCAGGACCGAATACATATGTTATTCATCAACATTCTGATATAGTCATCAGCAACATCAACCAGGACAAGCCATTTCTGTGGCATTACCTACATCAGATTATCCGGTTGCTTACAGAGCCGCGTGAATGATGACATCAACTGGTTGTGTCGACTACTAGGAGTACAACCGGTGTTGATGCAGGCGTGGTATAGCCCATATGGTCTCCCTTCCCTATTTGATTACCCCACTTCTGCTGTTACCTCTGTGTTGGACAACAGAAGGGCTTGCTTCTACCACAGGTAAGCAAGTACTATGCCAGCACCTTTATTGGTAATACGGGATTAGCCTGAGCATGATTCATGCTATGCTAGCTATTCTTCTGAAACTGATATTCGGCTTACATTAATCCCTAAAGCAAAGAGACCTGCATCCTAACAACAGCAGAAACACTGTTTCTGGCCTTCTGTCCTGTGATTCTGTCCCCGTAGGTCGCACACCCCAGCTCTCTGCGGCAGCTGCATGAAGCTGTCAAAGATTGCAGCCGCCGTAGCTGCGGAGCTGTCTAGCAGCAGTCAGTTGCCTATCCAAAACGCTCTGTAAAAGCACGTGGACTCACATTTTTGCCATATATTCTCTCAAAAATGCACAGCCCCGCCCCGCTCGATGATGTCAACCTGCAGTACAAACATGTCATCGTCCAGGTTGCCATGGCATTCAGTGGTTGCACGAGCGACATTGCAGAATTTCTTGAACAGCATGGCTGTAAAGGCACACCATTGCCACAATGTCAACGTCTCACAGCATGCTGATTGGCATTAGTCACACCATTCTATGTGGCCCAGTGACTGCAAAGCCACCTCACAGGCACCATTGCTGATAAAAGGCTATACAATAAAGCCTGAGCAGGTTGTCCTGGTGTGACTGATGCGACTGTTGGTGCTGTGCTGAGTTCCAACATAAACACGCCGCTGCGGCAGCATGGCTGCCTGAACGAGGAACTGCACAGCAGCTGCTGCAGCAATGCTGCAGTACTTGCAAGCACTGCTGCTGGTGATGTTTGGTGCTGATGTTGGATGGATAACTCACGTTTGATTTCCGCCCGGTGGGAAGTAAGCGTACTGATTGCTTTTCAAGCTGACGGTCTTGCCTTCATGAGTTACTTCAACCTCACCATCAACGACGAATACAAACCTGTACAAGACGCACGCACTCTCTTCTCAGTTATCCATTGTACAGCTGGAGGGCTATGTGAGTTCTAGCTGCAGCACGTCAGCAATCTAACAGGCTGAGAGAACTTGTAGACTCTTGCTATTCCTGTACTAGCCTCTTCCGTGCACGGTGCAGGAAGCAAGACCGCGGGGTTATTCTGTAGTCTGCTGCTTCCGTTGCCGCCTTTTGCATGTACTGCTTCCACTGATGCCTCTGCTGCTGCTTGCATGCAGACATACATCCATCACTGTGCAGCTTTTGTTGGCTGCCACCACGCTACTGCTAACCAAAAGCATCAGCAGCATCTGATCAGCACCTTTCGACCTTGGGCTGTAGGGCTGGTGCCTTGCTGTCCTGTTTCATTTGCACAAGGTACATGGTGAAGTGAGCCCCTTTATGAGGCGTTATTAGGTGGGCTGTATAGCTGTTACGCCTGCAAAAGACACAGAATACATAAAACTTTAGATGGCCCTGGAAGAAGGGCTCAGTAGTACACTGCTGCTGTTGCTGCTGGTAGGGTAATCCTGTGCAAGCAGATGACAGCTTGTGAAACAGCTCGCGGTGACCAATGGAGCGCTGTAGCAGCAGCCCTGGAAAAGTTACGAAGACCTGAGTGCATGTGAAGCATTGCACTCACCATCCGTAGGTATTTGGCGCCCAGACACGTGATTCTGGCGTGAGCAAAGCATGGTCTTCTGCATATACGCTCCTGCTGTATCCCGGCAAGTCTGCAAAGCCCTGAATCCATGTTGGTTTTTATCAGCAGTATCACGGGATATAATCACAGGCAACAGCCCACACACCTGCAAAACTTGTGCCACTTTCCCGTTGCGACGAGAAGACGTGCCGATAGCTGTACTCCGCATCAGCCTTCGTATTCTGGCACTGCTCGGCACCTGAGCGGGACAGATTTGTCAGGAAATAGGTCCTGCACTGTTCGCAGTGCGATAGACTGAGAGAATTCCCACACCTAGTGCCAGACCAGCCAATGCTGCGACAAGGAGCACGTGGACGGGGCGCATTGTTGTTCACTAGACTCTTTGTGGCTGTACCGGGGCTGCCAGTCCATGCCTGCCAGTAGCTCGCAACTAGCGGGTCTCGGTTCATACTGAACCGCTGGTGCGAAGTGCGAGATTCGCAGGACGTTGCTGTATCCCCTCAATAGCGAGTCAGTGTCAAGCATAACCAAACTAGCAGCTGAAAGAGTACGGTCGAGCCTCCGTGTTGGCTTCGTGGACCCCCAGATCAGCTGCTGGGTGGTTCGTTCCAGCCAAGGCTGGATCGGTCCAAGCAGACGCCAGCGTTGATCATGCAATGGTCGGGGCCCTTTGAACAAGAACTCTTGTCCACCATGGGGCAGCTTCACTCCCTGCGGGCGACCGCTACCCTTGCTGAACGCTGTTTGCATACCATCAGCTCAAAGACTCGGGACGAGGAGTTCGAAGTTGAGGCAGCACAGTTGATACGTCCCAGCAAACAAAGCGCTTTGACAGCAAGGGATGCAACGGAGAACGCGGAGCTGGCACCGTTTGGTGCTGGCGCTGGTAGCAACAACTCTTTTCAGCAGCATACAGGCCCAGGTCAGTTACTGTCTCAACGCACGGCGGGAGTGGAAAGCGAAAACTGTCATCGGGCCAATGCACAGTCAGTGGCCTGCGGATCGTCCTGACAAACGGCGAGCTGTTGACTGTCCCCCCCTGCCATGGATTGTGCTGTGATGCAGCACTACAGACAATGTACTGCACTCTGGGCATCAGTTGGCACTCCACGGGGCTACACCAGGTCTTTCCGCTAGTAGACGCTTTTCCAGTATGAGCTTATAGTTCCATGTTGCTGAGTGCCGCCTGGTCTGCAGGATGCAGCAAACACTGCAGCTGCAGCAGCCCGGCCTGCAGCAGCAACAGTTTCGCCCGGTAGCACCGCAGCAGAAGACCCCAGCAGCAGCCCCCGCATCTCATGTCGTGTGCACGTCGTCAACAACACTGGTTCTCCAACAACATTCAGACATGTCCAGAGCAGTTTGAAGATTCCTGCAGCTGCTGATATCTCGGACGTGTCTGTCATTGTGCAAGTACAGCACCCGGATGTAGCAGAACTGGAGGTAGGCAGGGGGGGACCAGCTACCAGCTACTGCATGCAGGGAGATCAGCCGTGTGTGAGGTGTTGCACTATATCAAAGCTGCCAACTGTTGAGTGCTGCAGCTGCAAACATGCAGGGGCGTAATGACTTGGGACAACACGCAGACTGAGCATGCTTGGTTATGAAGCATATACATGTCTCTGACCATCGACGGCACTGTTGGATGCACCAATCAGCACTTGCTGTCCCTGTGGTCTTGGGTGTACAGTACCTCTGCTGTGCTTACAGCGTCTCTCCCTTCCTGAGGGCTGTATTATGCACCCTTATGCGCTTTTGCCTTGTGTCTTGCAGGTCACGTTGTCCGCAGCTGGCTCCAGTGATTCCAGCAGCAAGGTGATTCTGAAGTCTCCTGCTGTGGGTGTGAAGGGAGGAGCCAACATGGTGCAGACAATCTTCAGTGACTGGGCACCAGTGCCCTTCCCTAACGAAGCGGTGAGTGCTGCTCCTTGATCAGTCTTGCTGTGTTGTGGTAAGGCTGCAAGGCTTTGAGGATGCCGCTCATTGTCAAGCGGTGTGTCTATCTATACATAGACAAGCTTCTGTCACTATCGCCTGTCCAAGCTGCTTTGTCAAGAGTATACCAGGCCTGTTGGCTAGTGCTGCCTTTCCGGGCTTTGGGTGGCACGGAACAGCCTGGCTAGCCATGACATTGTGTGCTGGAGGCATGACCTGAATATGTGCCCTTCACGGACTCATAAACACCATCATGACGCCAGAGAGCGTGCTTTCATACGTCTTGCAACACCTAGCTCTTTGGCAAAACTACTGTCATGACTCCAGCTGACTCAGCTGGAGGCCAAGACTGTTTGTCATATTGTTGTCTGCTTGTGCTGCAGTCTGAGGCTCCCTACAGCTCTGTATACCGTCCTGCTCAAGCGTTCCGCAACCTTGTATCTGGCAACAGCACAGCTGCTGGTGCTGGTGGCAGTGCGGGCGTGTGGACACTCTCTGTAACTGATAAGGCATCTGGTGACCTCAGCAGGTAGGGTTAGTGACACTGAACAATCATGTATCAAGGACTCTGTAGTCTGCTACAGCTAATTACCTGCACCACCCCTAGACCTAGTGCGCCGTGTACATCTCGAGTACGGTTGTGTGTGGCGGTGATGTGTGTTGCCTGCTTGGGGGAAACAATACATGCCCTTTGGCAGTTACAGGCCCAAGTCCTCGTGGTCTGAACACAGCATTCTTGTTGACGCAGGCGTTGGCATGCTTCTGCTGACATGTAGCTTCAAACCTTTGCGCTGCTGACATGCTGTTGCACTGCAAACCAGGCGCCCCTTGAAGCTGACAGGTTGGGAGTTGTGGCTCTGTGGAGAAACTGACGGCCCGCTGTTTGCTCCAACTGAGGGAGATGACACGGCCACTGCTTATGACGGCTCTGACATCAGTACAACCGTTGTGAAGAAAGCCGTGCCATCAAGCAAGACTATGGATGTGAATGTGCTGGTCAAGGCTGGTTACAGGGCAGAGCAGGTCGCAACGGACCCCATCAACCATGTGAGCTCACAGTTGGTGCTTTTCCTTGCCGCAGCAGCTGCTGATAGGCAAGAGCTGTGACTGCTGGTATCCTCCAATCAAGAGCCAGGCACTACCACAATCTTCAAAGCGTGTCTGCTGGTGACAGCTGGTTACATGACACAGGGCACAGGGGCTCTTGCTCAACCGTTCGGGTTATGGTAAGCAGTGCGAGGCGCGAGCCTTCTGCTTCGTTGACAGGACCTGTGATGTGAGACCTTGGTGTTGCTGGTGGCTGCCACAGGTTATCCACACTGTCAATGAGTACCTTGCCAAGGGCATGGCCTCACACTTTGACAAGGCTAGTGCAGCACTAGCCCAGGCCAACCCAGAGCTGGCCGCACATCTCAGCGGCACTATGGCCAAGGTGCAGAGCAGGCTGCAGGGGATGCCGGGGCTGATGGGCTACCAACCATCTGAAGGTAGGACAGGCGGTGCATGGATTCTGAGAGTCTGTTCAAATGTCAAGTGAGCTGTGACACCTGCTGAATGCAAGCGAGTCAGCGGGAACAGATTGGTGATCTGTGGTGCTGCGGCGATACAGAGCCAGGTTTTTATTCACTGTATCCTTACTAGCTAGGTTCACGCATGGCAACAAGCTGTATATTTCTTGTTCTTGAACAGCAGCAGCTTGTGTGCTGCCGTCAGCGAGGCATCACCATGAGCAAAAATACTTCTCTATGAGCTGTGCGCGGGTGGAGGCTGGGTTTCATCACAGACGAAGTTGTAGTGTTCTCCACTTCGACACATCTCTCGATGGATTACCGCCACAATGAAGTCACTGTTAGCAGTACCCGGGCGAGCAAGTACACGGACTAACTCTGTCATGTGCTGTATCGCTGTGCAGATGGCAGCTGGACCCTACCCACCAGTGCACAGATGATCCAGAGCTTCCTAGACACGCTGACTCACTGCTACTATGACCTGTACTGGTGCTGGGAGAACACCGGCCTCAGAGGAAACTTTGCCCTGGACTTTGCTAGTACATGGGATGCCACATCTGGCCCTATGGCTGCCGCATGGTCAGCTATGCAGAATGAGTGGAGCAAGGCTCTTGCTGGCTTTGATGGTACGGACATGGCATCGTGGTAGCTCCCACACACACTAGCTGAACCTCCTTTGCTGCAAGCAAATTTCAAACAGCATCTGTGCAGTACACGTAAGCAGACAATTATGCATAAATGTCTAGACTCAGCAGAAAGGTTTGTTCAACAGTACTGACAAAGAATGATCTTTTGAGCTGGTTTTGTGACCAAACTGCTGTGCTGTATGTCCTGCAGCTGCTTTCCCTGGGCTAAACAGCTGGTCAGACACCCTGTTCTACTCCGTCATCAACCTCCTGTACAGCGCAGCAGCTGCTGATGCTGTAGCATCCGTCGGAGAGGCATATTTTGACACAGCTCTGAGACTTGCAATCTACGCCAGCCCTATTGTAAGTATCAAATCAGCTGGACCAGTTCGATGTCCTATACATTTGGCCGTGTAGCTGAGACCATGGTAATGTGTGTGTTCTGTTTGCTCGTGGGGATGAGATGCGTGCAGTGTGTGGAGGATACATGATGCGTGTACTGGGCCGTAGCCGCTGATGGTGCTTACTGCTCTGATCAAACGTGTCAGTCATGCACCAGTCCAGGCCTGATACCATGCTTGACAGGTCATCCTCCTCAATACATACTTCCAGACACTTTGACCCTGCCCACATGCTGCACCAAGATAACGCCTGAGCTGCGTGCGTAGTAGTCCTGTACAGCAGAAACATCTCACAACCTCATAGGCCAATATTGATCTTTCACTGAAACCCATATGTTGCCTTGCAGAGGTTTGCTGTCAACCCCCGCGCTGCTATTGTCCAAACCCTTTCAGTGGTAGCGGACGCCGTCAACGACGTCTTCCTTGCCCTGGAGTTTGCTCCAGACCTAGTGGATGCCAACAACAACAATGATGTGGCTGCAATCACAGCTATTGCTGAAGCCCTGACAAGCGCTACAAGGAAGAC
>NSMO01005909.1:0-13630 GCA_002588565.1 Coelastrella sp. UTEX B 3026 | reverse complement strand
CGCACGACACAGCTATCAAACCACACAACTGATTTTAGCTTGCAGTTCCCACAGCCAAAGCGCATATGACTGTTGACGACTAGACCCGCAGCTGACTCACCGTGAAGAGCATTTACAGCAATATCAGAAGCAGCACTCAATGTCAGCATCACGGAGTCACGTGATGAAGCCTCTTGATGCACAACCAGCTGAGGTTCCAGCTTTTGTCAGCATCAGTGCAAGCTGCCTATGTTCAATAGACCCCGTGATCTGGCAACACACAACATGCTGTGCCCCATGCGTTGCTGAGGTTGGCCGAGGTCTTCCTACGAGTCGCCTGCTATCACCATGTCTGTGTGCTTGGTGCAAGGCCTTGGGTGGGGAGCCAGTTGGTCTTGGTTTATTCTCAAGTGGTGCAACAGGGGATTCAAACTTGCACTGCTGCAAGAGCCTTGCTATGCTGTGCTGTCTGCCATGTTTGTTCAGCTTTGCTCCTGCCAGGCATTGTCACATGATTCACAAGAATTTGCTCAGCAGGGCCACCATCCTGCCAGTGCAGTAACACCTGGAAGAGGCAAGATACAACAGCAGCACGACGCAGTGAATAGGTACCATGGCGTACTGGCCACGCCAGCTATCGATTCTGGAGCATGATACGAAGCAGACAAATGTATGTCTGACGGCCTCCATTGGCTCATGCAGTATATAGTTACCCTCAGCCTAGCGCTGAGATGGTATCTGGTTCAAGCAGACAACTGCAAGACAACATTACCCGAGCAAGCAGATTTTGTTGGGTGCAAGTGTCTGGATGCACCTTGTTTGGAAGCTCGGCTCACAACTGGAGAGTTTACTCCGGACTCTGCTGGACAAGATGACAGCAGACGTTCAACCTTGATGCTTGAAGCCTCAGAACCTCTTTCTGAAGAATGCGATCGGTTGGCTGTCAACTGTACTAGACTGACTGCAAAGTATGTGGGCCCACCATGCGCAACTATTCAGTACTTGGCCTTGCTGCTGCCTTGGATTAATTGGAGACAACTGCTTTAGGCAAGAGCTCGGGCACCTGCAGAACATGTGCACACACTGTACACTAGACAACTCACCTGCTGCACAATCTGCTCCAGCAACTCATCTGCTGTTACTTCCCCGGGTTGTGCTCTGAGCAGGTGACAGCAGGCAGCCCTGAGCTCAGGTTGACCACTAAAGATGTACTTCATAACTTTCTTGAGCCGACCTATCCTCCCAGACTGACTCTGAAGGCACACACACAGAACACAGGGAGCACTTGAGGGGAAATCACAAGATGCCACAAGCAGTGGTTTGACCGTAAGGCAGCGCAAAGAGGGCCCAAATAAAGGCTTGCTGAAGACGCATATGTACACGCCCGCCACATGACTGTGCAATGATGCTGGATTGCATTTAAATGTACATCATTGGCCTTGCCTGACCAGCACATGCATGCACCAGCATGCCAACACAGTTTACCAAAGTCTGCTCTGCGCCATTGATCATGCCATCAAAGCCATAAGATGCATAGCGTCTCAGGAAGTCCTCCACCAAGTAGCATTCCTTGCTAGTACTGAAGGCCCTCTCCTGCCCCACCATGGAGCTACTGCTGACCCTGCTGCAACTAGGGATGTTGTGCTGTGCGGTGCTGACAGTGCTGTGGTTAAACGGGTCTCCAAAATGTGCTTTGATGCGTCTGAACAGCAGCGGGTCCTGCAGGGCTCCTCTGCCTATCATGAGGCCGTCACAGCCTGTCTCAGTAAGCATTGCCAGGGCACTGTCAACACTCACAATGTCGCCATTGCCAACCTGAAGGAAAGAAACACCCACCAGCTTTGTGTGACAGCCGATTCAATCCACTTCAAGAGGTTACGAGAGGCCTGAATGACGGTGAGTCACCGCTGGTGACTGCCATGCGGTTAGCAAAGTACGCCTGTGACATGGCTGCAGCGTGCCATCCCAACATGCTCCTAGCATCACTGACTTGCTGCGACTTGGCTACAGGCAGCGAAGCAGCCTGCCGCTTCAGCCAACCCATCCTTCAAGCTCAATGGCTCCTATGGGTCCACGAAACCCTTGGCTGTGATACTGCTGAGACACACTGTGGTTCAGGACGCTTACCACAGGTATGCTGAGCAGCTGTTTTGCTGCTGCAATCAGTGACCAATCAGCTCTGCCATTGTACGACTGCTGCTTCGTGCGTGGGTGAATGGTCACGAAGGCAGCACCAGCCTCCTGCAGGACCAGAGCATTACAGCAGAATATGTCAGCATGAAGCCAGTCACAAGATTGGTGACGGTGCCTTGGAAGCATCAAGCAAAGGCAGCATTGGCGCAGTGCCTGCTGCTTTTCATGAGTGTCATGTGTTCTGCGATTGGTCAGAAACCAGCACCCTCTCATGCAAAGCTGCTGGAAAGCAAACCACAAAACACCATGCTGTCATGGCGACTTTGCAAGTGCCCACAGCTATAAGCGACCTGGTGCAAGGTTGCCACAGCCATGTTTGGTACATAAGAAGGGGGATACACAACAGTGCCTTGCTGCCAGCAATGCCAGCAGTGCTAAGCCCAACTATGTACATGCAGCATTACCTGCACCGCCAACAAGTTCTCTGTGTACAGTGATGTGTCATCAAAGCCACTGCGCATCTTCACACTGACAGGTGCTGCACAACCTACTGCAGCCACCAGGCTGCTCACAACTTCATACAGCTGGTTGGGGTCTCGTAACAAGCTGTAGGGCAAACAATACACAGCAAAGCAGTCGGTAGTACTTTATCACTGGTGCCTAGTGCAAGAGCCACATTATTCGGTACATGCAGAGCTGGCATCCAGACTGCTGTGCATTTGCTCAAGGTAATGGGAATGCAGTGCATAAGCTCTCTTTGAATTGTCAAGTGGGTTGGCTGTCAATGCGCCCAGCTGCTGTCACACAAAACTTGCTGAAGCTTGCAGACACAGCCACTGCTGCTGGGTTTGTGGCATAAATGCATTTGGCAGCTGGCACTTGATCCTGCTATGGAGTACAGCGGGACTTCTGGGCCTCACCTTGAGCCGGCACCACCACCAGTAACAGTGTTTGCAGGACAACCTGCACCATACAGCAACAACCGCTTACCCTGTACTGCCCAATCGTACTGCCCAAACATACCGCAAAGCATCACACTCCTATAATGAGAAGAACAGTAAGGCACGCATGCTTACTAGTGGTGGTGACTTGGCAAAGCTGCAGAAACAGCCTGGCACTGCACAGCACGCTGCTGCCTGTGCTGGCTGTGTGGGTCCCACTCACCGCAGTTGAGGTCTATCCTTGGCGCCTTCTTAACCTTGACCAGCCGATGAGCGGCAGCAGCCAGTAGCTCAGTGTTGCTCCCCATAAGCTGTGCTGCCAGAGGCACATCACCCAGCTCTGATGCATTGTAGCTGGCTGTGATGCCACGGGTAGTGGCTTTTGGATTGTCTGAGTTGCCAGGCACACGGATGAACTCTGCAGCAGCAAGTTGGACTTTGGTTGAGACTAGTTTGAAATATCCGGGCCAAATACAGTAAACTAACCACTGATGTGTGCCTAAAGTGTAACCCTACGCCCAGAGGCCAGGATAATTGCTGCACTGGAAGGCAGGCGACATGCCAATTGGCAGGCACTAAATGTGCACAGGCGGATCGCCAGTAGGAACCCACACAGGGTCTTGAGGCCTGATGCTATCGCTGTGCAAAGCCCATGCCTACCAGTGCATGCCTCATCGAACCCGCCTACTGCTTCCTTCAGAGCTATGCGAGCAGGCCTGTCTGCAAGATTCTCCATAGGGGCCTGCAGACACGACACACAGGTCACGGCCTTTCACATACGACACAGCCAACCACTGCGAATTTGCGAAGCGAATTTGCAGAGCCACCTTCAAGTGCTGCTGGAACTCTGGATCACTAAACAGATGTATAAGCTCCAACCACTGCGAATCTGCAAAGCCCATCAGACCCCTGTATCAGAGTGCCTTACCAGCAGCATTGCAGGACAGCCGCCATGCTTATGCCTGCTCAGCAACGTGCTGTAGCACACTTCCGGGCCCTCCTTTACAGCTCGTGGCACGAAATGGGCCAGAATTGTCACTTCTTGTGGCACTGTTGCAGCTGCTGCTGTTTGTGATGCAATCACTGCATGACACAGGGGCAAGCCGGGCTGCGTACGGCTGCGGCCATCTAAGCACGCCAGCTGTTGTTTGTTGGCTTTGGCGCTGCTGACATTGCAAGTTACCGTGCGCCACATGCTGCTGTGCAGCGCGCGAAGTAAGGAGAGGCCGGAAGGCTTAACTTTGGGGTGCTTCGTGTGATGTACAAACACGGTATGCGCTACTTGACGCCATGGCAGCGTCTTTTGGACGTTGCGGCCGACACCTCAGGAGTTGTACAGGCTTGCAGCTGGTGACCCGGTCTCAACTACTGTACGGTAGTCCGAGGCAGGGGGCTCTCTCACTGCAGCGCAGCTCGTTCAGATTGCCAGACATGTATTAGCGAAGAGAAAATTGAACAGTTCTCCTCAAGGCAGGAAGCAAAGTCCCAAAAAGTGGTTTCATTCAACCCAGCCCATGGCTGGCCAGCCAACACCCAAGCTTCCAAGTGACTGAAAGGGGATAAATAATTGAAAAAGCTGGGAAAGACCACCGATCATTGCAGGGCCCCATGGCAAACAGGCCCTGGGCCCAGCCCCCGCTGCTGAAACAAACAGTGCCTCAAATCACACTTTCTGTCAGGTTGCTGCCAAGCACGCGCCTGGACAAGACCCCAGCGCTTTGCAGCGCCACAATAGAGTTCAAGAAGCCTATCTACCACTAGGTACGACTGGTCACAATTGGTCCCATCCATGGCACCCTAGGACCTGTCCCAGCAGCTGCAGCGCTGGTCCCAGGTCAGCCAGCCCTGCGCTACTGCTACCGCCTTACCCTGCCTGCGCGGTACGCCATGTCTACTGTACACGTCTGTATGCGAAGTCACTCACAGATGGAATAAATGACTACTTATCAAAGTTCTTGCACTCCAAGCAAGCCCTTGTCACCACCACACATGTGTCTGTTCCTTCCCTTTTATGCTGCCCCGCGTCCCTTACCAAGTCACAGGAGCCCATTCATAGCACAGACACCACCGCACAGATCAGGTAAAAGGCAGCCGCTGCTGTATGTCCCGAAGGTGTAACATCCTGCGCCCACCCATGGTATTCGTGACTGCTCCTGCTGCTTGGTTGATGCCGTTGCTGATCCCGTTGCTGATCTGCTGTGTCCAGTCGGTAGTGTTCAGCCCTACTGACTGTGCTGCTGCCTGCAAAGCTGCCTTGTGTGGCCTCACAACCTTCACTACGACTAGTGCTATCACACCGCAAACTACTAGAAACAGCAGGAACATGATGCACCTGCAGTGCAAACACCACATTGGTCACCACTAGCTGCACTGTTGACAGCCAGTTGGCATCAGCACAGCCCAATCTGCCATGCTGCTATGACCTGCTCTACCACACATGGCCCTTTACCTCATGCACAGCATAACTTTGTATGCCGACATCATGCAAAGGTTGAAGCTGAGACTGCTGCTCCATGTGCCTCACCTGTCTGTCATAATACCCTTGCCAATATCTGCAATGATTTTGGTCGCCTTCTTCATGGTAAACTCGATCTCGTTCAAGTCATCTACAATCTTGTTGAGTTGCTGCGTCTGGTCATGCAGGGTAGCCGCCGTCTGCAAGCAACAAATGAAGTGTGTACATATGTCAGCATGCAGTTCAGGTGCCAAAGAACCGCAGTTCAGTTGTCTAGACGCCCTCATGCATTAGCAGCCTTGCTGGCCACTGCAGGATGTCGGCCCGATGTGCCGAAAGAAGAGCACAGTGGCGCAGAATGTAGCTGTACTCCGGCACACATTGATAGCAAAAACACCAGCAGCAGCTAATGGATTGAGCAGAGGGGTGCACTAGGAAAGAATGACGTCAAGAAGTGCATACTGCTTGTGTCAGCGGCGTACCTGCTGCCCAATCTGCAATGTTTCCTCAACCACCTTCTCTGCTCTATTAAGCGTCCCGTCAATCTCTTGCACTCCTTTGCGGCCCTCTTTCATAAGCTCTTGCATGGTCATGCCTGTAATCAATGCATAACAACAGTGGGGTTGAACATACTGCTTGTATTCAGCCTAGGCAACACGGCTGACAGACAGAGAAATGAATTCTGCCATAAGCCTGGCATGCCATGCTGTTTGCCCAGACTCCTCAGCAGCAGGCCACCTCATGTACCTTCGTGCAACTGGGAGTAGTATGCTGGGTTGACCCTGTACACCTTGCTTACCATCAGGACCTTGAGGGACGGCCTCCTGTCCCGCAGCTCCAGCACCAGCTAGCAGCTCGTTGCGGCCATCCTCAGCTGTATTGTACTGCTTTTTCAGGTTGATGTAGCTGTTAAGCTCCGTGACTAGTCTCCGCTTGCGGTCTGCTAACTCCCTGGCGGGCATGCCATCTGTTCTGGCTTCCCGCTCAAATTCGTGTATGAGACTGCAGGACCAAAGCAACAGCAATGCAATTGGCCCCAATGCTCAACGTCGAGCATACAACAGGCATGCAAAAAAGCCATTTACATTCAAGGCATGCATGCCTTGCGGTGTTGGGTTTATTACTCACGCTTTGGCATCCTTTAGCTTCTTGGTCACCTCCTTCAGCAGCCCCTGTGCCTTACTGGGGTCCTTGGACTTGTCTAGCTTCTTGCCCCTGTGCCTTACTGGGGTCCTTGGACTTGTCTAGCTTCTTGAAGTCGCCGTCTAACGAGCTGAAGAGTTCCGCTACTTTCACCTCCTGGTCTGTCTTGCCCCAACTCATTCTGGTAGCGCTAGTTGTTCAACTATACGGTCAGTTGCTGTTGGTCAGAGCACTTGCACCCCTGCTTGCCCCCACAACCCGGTGTGCCACCTGGCCGCAAACTTCACTGTAAAATCTGCCGATTTGAGCAGGCTTGTGACCTTCGGCCACACGGACTACAGCGAACAGTACATACTCAGTGAAATTCAGCGTTTATCTGTGTGCAGCTACCATCGCACATGATACGATACAGGAAAGTCTACGATGTCATGCAGGCGCCATGGCAGGCATGCTTGAAGGGAGTGTTAGTGGTCCCGCGTACTGCCTCAGCACCCGAAGTCCCGGGCAACCAGCTGACGTAGGTGTTGGCTGCAAGTATTACAGTTTCAGGTTATACGTGGCCTGAGCCTGCTTGGCCCACAAGCTTGCGCCCCACCATGTCAGTTGCGCTGCAGAGCTGGAAGTGAAGACTTGCTAGGTGTTGTTGCAGTTTGTGAAAGCCAGCAGGCACAACTATGATGCGCGATGAGGAAGCGTCTTGCAGTACTGACTGCAGCTGGAGAGCATAATCTGCCAGATAAAGTAGGGACCCAGTGTATTGCTGTGACAGCAAGGACACATCTGACGCAGTGGCAGCGAGACAAAGCCGCAGCCAGCGGGTCAGCCGAGATCGTGAGTACTGGAGGCAGCCTAGCACCGTCGATGAGCCAGATGTGTCCTGAAGTTGAGGCGCCAGTACAAACATTTCAATTTACCTGGCATGAGGACTGGCCGCATCACGCTCAGATACATCACTATTGCTGTAATTGCTTCATGTGAGCCCATGCTACGCGCATACCCGGTACATTGGTTGAACGTGTCCAACATCCATCTGCGGGCTGCCAACTGTAGAGCGCGCGTGTCTTTCGCATGCTTGTCAGCACGTGGGTCTCAATATCAAGTGCACCTGCGTCCGGCTTGGCGCGCTGTGGGTGCTGCAGCACATTTCAGGCCTCCATGAAGCTTGCATCCAGTGCTACCCTGCTGCGTCCCGTGCGTTGTAGAGCGAGACCAGTATGCAGAACATCATCAGCGGGTGTTTTTGCATATAGAGGTCGTTCAGACACAGTGATCACCGTCCCCTTGGACTACTACAAAGTACTGACAGTCAATAGGGCAAGCACCCCACAGACAGTCAGGGAAGCTTACGAAAGGCAACTGCGTAGCCCCCCGAATGTCGGATATTCGCAAGACACGCTCTTTTCTAGGGCGGTGCTTCTCAGAAACGCAGTCGAGTGTCTTCAAGACTATCATCGTCGCAGAGAGTATGATTCCATGGCATTCAACAATGCTGGATACACAGCAGATGTTAGTCCTCAGAACCTGCCAGCAGCCCTGGTGTTGCTGCAAGAAACTGGGCAGAGTGGGCTTGTGATCAACCTGGGCAACGACTGGCTTCAGAAGAACAGACGAGACCCCATGGCATGTGATGTTGCTGCAGCTGTGGCTTTGGCACACTGTGAGTAAGCTTGCAGCAGCCATCTGCAAAGATTGCTGCCATGCTTGGTCCCTGCTTGTACATCTGCCGCTCATGAATTGGCGCCCAGGCAAGTTGTCTGTGCTGCAGGTGACGAGGCCGCAGATGCACTGCACCAAGACAGCTCAGTTGTGCTCACCGCTTGCCAGAATCTGGAGGCAGCGCTGCAGCTGCTGCGCCAGCACAAAATGGCACCACAACTGCAGCAGCAGATCATGCAAACACTGGAGGTGAGGTTGCGGTCCTGCTGACTGTCAAGGAGCCTGCTGTTTGTGCTATTGAGGTTGATCCCGTTTATGCTGTTATTGGGAACGGAGTATGCATCCACAGTACCAAGCAGTGTTTATGTATGCCTGCTTGTATGCCTACTATGCATGTCATGCTTTCTTTCCACTGAGTGATCATTGCTCATCAACATCCACAGCTCAATAGGAGACGTAACAGTGTACTCCTGCACACGATGTCTGGGCATCCACACTAGTGCCTGGATGTGCGTCTCTGTGCAGGACTACAGCCCGCGCTACTGCCTGGAGCTCCTGGCCCTGCCCCTGGATGATAGCCATCAAAAGCAGCGGCAGCGTGGCATGACACTGTTGCGCAAGCTCGCTTTTGAACTGCCCCAGGATCTGTCGCCAGTTGCACAGCAGGAGAGAGACAGCTTCCTCAGCAGCGCCAGGAGCCTACTCACACCACAGGAGCTGGTGAGAGCACTAGTTGACACGATGTGAGCAGCCTGCCGCAGCTTGGAGTTGCTGCATAGGGCCTGTGCATAGCTTGCTAACGGTCATTTCGGTACTATCAAACGCCAAAGTGATGTCTCATATAGATAATCTATTTGTAAGTCACAAAGTTGTTCCGCTCCTTCATGTGCCTTTGTTGTGCTTCTGCTGCTGTCCTGAGCAAAAAGCCCCTGTTCATTGTGTCTTGCAGCTGAACTTCTACAAGGCGCTCCCAACTGGAGCTAGAATAGACTGCCGGCAGAAGCTTGACCTGGCTCTTGCTACTGTAGCTGCGGGCTATTTGCAGCAAAAGCCTCATATGGTGCAGCAGGCGGCAGATACCTACCACCAGCTCCAACAAGTGGTGCAGAAGGTGTGCCTCAGTACTTCTTATGTGAGATGTAACTCCGCTCAACTGCTCATTCTGCTGGCAGGACGCTGTGCACAAGCCTTGCCAACCAATTCCCATGCTCATTAACATGTCTTACAGCTGTCAGCTGAGACAAGCATCCTGCAGCTTGCACTGCACTGCCCCTGCTAACATCAAGGGCCACCCAACTGCCTGTGTTCCTGCAGGATGGCCATGAGTTGGATGTTGCCGTTGAGCGTGCAGCCTGTTCCCTCATGCTAGGAGATGCACAGCAAGCGCAGCAGCTGCTGGGACTCACTGCAGGTAGCAGCACCCCTGCAGCTGAGCATGCTGAGGGCAGCATTGGGGCATTTGTGCTGGAACATTCGCCAGATCAGACAGACCTGCTGCCTGGGATATATGTGCTGAGCGAGAGGTGGCTGCAGGAGGGCGTGTTGGGCAGCTTCAGGCAGGATGCTGAGCTAGCAGACAGCAGTTCCAGCCTGGCAGCCTGGTTTGATTCCAAGACAGTACAGCAGTACATCCAGGTGTGCACTCTCAGTGGTGCTAGTTCTGCTCAACTTTTGAAGTATGTGCAGAGTCCGAGATACTCAGCAGTGCGGGATGTCATACTAAGCTCGCGATGCACACTGCATGGTGGCCACCAAGTTTTCACACGACACTCGGGCGAGTTGCAGCTGACTATATTGCTTTTGAAGAATATGTAGGGATGTATCCTGGCTTGTGTCGTGCCTGGCTAGTGGCTGGACAGTGTTTGCAGATCTCTGTCTATTTCATGGCTGGCAGCATCAACTGAACATTTATGTGTCGGCCTGCCATGTAGGCTTACTCAATGCTGCGCAGCATCAGCATACTCAAGGTGTTTCAAGCCATCTTCAATGCAATTGCGGCCTTCTTCAACTGGGCAACAAGCGGTAAAAGCACGGCAGCTAAGAAACAGAGAAAGGCTGGTGGTTTGCAAACACAGCCAGGGCAGTCAAGGCAGGACATCCAGCCAACAGCACGGATCTCACACCAGCCAGCCAATGAAGCAGCAACCCACCCAGCAGCTGCCCAGCAGCACCAACTTGATGAGGCGGATGGGCCGCAGCAGCAGGAGCTGAACGTGTCCCAACTGCGGCAAAGACTGCATGGCTCTAGTGATCGCGGCTCAAGCCCTGAAAACCAAGGTGAGAGGAGCCGCCCAAGCTGCCCAAGGGCCGTGATCGCTTTATCTCCTGCAAACCCAAAGCAGGGCCAGATGCCGCCCTGCAGCATCTGGGCTGCTGCTGCCACAAATGCTAAAGCATCGCTGTGATACAGTCAGGCTTACACTGACAAAGTTAACATTGTGATTGAGCAAGTTATCATCAACCAAATACAGCGTGCTGTGTTATTGTGTCACGGAGCACCCCAGCTAGTGTGGATTGTCGATCACGATTCAGCCATGTTAAACAGGCATGTCTTGCTGTGCTTTACCACAGGTGTGGTGATGCAGCAGCGCCGGCAGCTGATGGCGCTTGAGGCTGCTATGTGGGACAGTACCCAGATTGAGCAGAATGGCAGCTTCAGGAAATGGCCTAGAATGCTGGCAGCAGTGCTGGGTGTTGCGAGCATTGCTGTTGCTGCCTTATGTCTCAGACCCAGCGGTGCCCGAGCACCGTCTGCTGCGCCGGCAGCTGAAACCTGGGCTCTTGCTAGTCACCACTAAGGCCGTGTTGGGCTTGGGAGAACCGGTTCAAGGCGTGCAGCGGTGTGGTTCGCCCATGACTGTGGAGGTGCTGCATCAATGTGTGCCGATCAGCGAGCGCTTTTGATCTGGTCACGTCTCCAATAGGTGGCACTAAGCCCTCGTAAGACAATGGCTGGCACAAGTTGGTTTCAGCGCGGCCCCCTTTGGGTACCCAACAGTTGCTACCACGAGTGCGTAACACAGGACCCACGGGTACCTTGTTCGGCTGCTTACAGGGTATACCCAACCTCACAAGCGTGTCTTGCTTATTATTTTGTCGGTCCTGTGGGCCGCAGCGGAATTGCTGAATCGCCTTTGGTCCACTGTTCTCGTGCGCGTCCGCCTCAAAGTGAACAGCTTGCGAAGCAATGGCCACAGCTTTCTGGAATGTCTTTGGGGCGAGCTTGCAGCCTATATTGCGTGTAGCGGATAATACAAAGATCACTGGGAAAATCCGGCCTTTGGCACCCTTGCTGCCCGTCCCACCCAGGCCCGTTGAACCATCTAGTTTTGAGGAAGTAAATGAGCGCGTACAGAACTTGAATGATCACAAGAACCAATGGGTGCAGCTCGGTACAAAGGAGAGAGCACAGCTGCTGAAGGAATGTCTCAGGAATGTGATGGCCATGACAGAGCAGCTAGCGAAAGCTGGCACTGCCGCTAAGGGCTCATACGAGGGCGGTATTGGAGATGAAATGTGAGAGCTTGTCTGCTTTGTTTTTGAGCTTGAGCCGCTGACTGTTTATTACAGCAGCCTTGGCATGAATCTGCATGCTACTTGGCCTACTGGGGTGCTGCACAGCTTGATCTCTGTTGACCGGCTCAGGCGCCGCAGCTCCAGCTTTGACAGCATCCATGCAGCTGTAAAGTCAGCTAGATGCCTTTTTTAACCACAAAGGGGACATCAAGGGGGATGGGTTTCTGAGGCATGCCCTGCTTCCTGTGCATACCGTCTGCCCGTTACCACTGCCCAGCAGGGATTGCACGGGCTAGGCATTCGCCACCATCACCTTGCCTGCATGTGTGTGTACCACTGCAGGGCCACGGTACTGCCAATAGTCAGCGGCATCCTAGAGTATCGAGAAGACATGTTGGCAGGAGGCAGCAAGCCCCCGGAGAAACTCGTTAGGCGGCCTGATGGGCAGTGGGTGGCGCATGTCTGGCCCAGAAATATGGTACCAGCATTCTTCCCAAACTTCATTGGCGAGGTTTGGATACAGCCGGGCAAAGAGCCTACACAGGGGGAGTTGTATAGACGCAAGCAGGCAGCCAATGGCCAGCAGAGCAGCGGGCAGGTGGCTCTGGTGCTAGGTGGGTGCTGGTGTTGAACGCAACTGCTCCACAGGCCAGTCACCAGGCAGCATTGTAGAAGCATGACAGCCTTGTTGCATCGAGCGATTTTGATAGCGCATGTTGGGCAAGGTCTGGCTTTAAAAGAGTTGTGCAGCAGGAGCATCAACAAGTGATTGCCAGCACGCACATGATGCTCTATGCATGGAACCCGCTGCCTGCTGATGGTAACCAGCTACAGCAATGGTTCACTCCCTGGAAGCTTGCAATCAACATGTCGTTGCTGCGTGTGCTCCATTGGCAGCTGCGGGGCGCGTCCTGCAGTGGCTTCAAGCAAATGTTTTAATGACGGTTGTGGTTGGCTGCCTGGCACATACTGCTAACTGAAGCGACTGCATGATTTGCTGTGTGCCGTGCAGGTGCTGGCAACCAGCTCCCTGTTGTTGCTCTAGACATCCTGCACATGTTATTTGCTGAGGACCAGGTTGTCCTGGTGAAGATGAACCCCGTCAATGACTACTACGGACCTCTGCTAAGACAGGTAACAGGCGCACAGCAGGTTGTGTTACACCTGGCAGGCACCAATCCCTCACAGCAGGAAAGGTGTCCTTTGATAGGACACAGACTATCATATGCATTGCAAGGTCTGGGCGGAGGCAGTGGCTTCAGATGGCACATCTGTCGATTACAATCAGCAGCAGCTGCCAAGCCAAGACCAGCAAAACTGTTGGTACACTACATTTCAATTCATTGTTCTTGTTTGCCCTGTGGTATTGCACCTGGTGCTCCCGGCAGGTGTTCTTACCCCTGGCATCCCGAGGCTTCCTGGAGTTTGTGTACGGTGGTCCTGATGTTGGCTCACACTGCACGCAGCACCCGCTGATCAGCAGTATACACCTCACAGGGTCGGAGGCAACATACAACAACATCATGTTTGGTTCACCACAGGTGCGAATGGCGTGCTTTGGGGCGAGCAGGCTCGCACTATGGCTGCGTTCCATGTTGCAGCTGGTAGCATTTCTACTCTGACATAAGCATGTGAGTCACATGTTGCAACAGCTGTAACTCACTTGACCGTGCTGGTAAACCAGAGGTCATGTCATGCTTATGAGAGTCAACAGAGGTCATCAGGTGCCGTATTTGTTTTCCTTCGCTGCAGCCGACTGGTGCTCCGCGTATCCACAAGCGTGTGACAGCTGAGCTCGGCAATGTAA
>NSMO01005903.1:18856-29312 GCA_002588565.1 Coelastrella sp. UTEX B 3026 | reverse complement strand
CATTCTGCAGTAGGACATGCAAACGACCAGCACAGTCAGATCTGTGTTCAGATATCTGTTAGCAGGCATTGTGTGATCTTAGATGATACATGACGCCTGACAAGTTTAGAATCATGCAAGCGCTCCCATCAGGCCACACCAAAGTGGAGCCGACCATGACATACTGCATTCGAGGTCTGCCATGTGAGAAGCTGGTCTGCATTGGTCCGCAGCCTAATGCATCGGCAGCGTCTACAGCAGCAGGCTGTTGTACTGCTGTAAAGGCTTTGCAGTGTGTGCCTGTGCCATGATGAGGCGATAAGACGCGATACAGGACTTCTTTGACTCACCGGTACCGCATCCTCCCGCAATGTCCCATACTCCATTGTTGCATGTTGCCGTGTATCCACCGAAGAAGTTTGCTGCACAAGGTGCCACGCAGACTGAGCCGGAAGGCACGGCGGTACAGTTGCTGCCCCAGCCAAGACTGTTGCTCAAGCCATCACTTGGCGGGGGGTCGAAGCAACAAGCTGCGGGAGTTGGCAGCAAAGCGGCGTCAGTGCAGTACGTTGGGTGACGACAGAGGGCAGAGCTACAGACTCCAGCACAATGTTAACATGCCATTGGGTGCTGCATAGAACATCACTCCCACTCCCTCAAGATTGGGAGTGAGGGTCAGGGGTTGTAAGGACCTTAAGGGGTCATCCCACACGCACCTCCATCCATCAACAAACATGGCTGATAGGTATAGCAAACCAGCCTATACCACTTAGATATACATCCACAAGGGCCCAACCAGGTGCCACGTGCTGGGTAACACAGTGCAAAGGTACTGATCATGGTAGATCTGTCTGTGTTACTTACTTGGATCATTGGCGTATATACACCCAAGGATAGGGTCACATGTTGACACCTGGCACTCCAGGGGGGGCAGCGCGCAGCCGCCTTGGATCACAATGTCTGTGAGACCGTTCACAGGCTGCACAAGATCACAAGCAGCAGAGACAATCATTCATTGACAAAGGGCAAGCTCTCACCATCTTAGACGGCACTCTTCACCACACATTACACTGACTTATCTAAAAAAAGAAGGCATACATTATTACACATGCTGGCGAGAACTGAGTGATGGTGGAAGATTGGTGATGCCAAAGCCTCAGACGTATGAGAAAGATCGACATCCACATCTGCAGCGGCTGCCAGCGGCTGATGAAGTGATGCCGCCTGATCACACAGACCTTTGTAGGTAGACTACATGCAAGGCTGGCCCGCATTCAGAACAGTACAGGATATTCGGACTTACGTACGATGGGTCCAGCACGATGTTTGAAGCGGTCACTATGATCTGCGAGTTGGGATCATTCAGAATGGCAGTACACACTTCTGGACCTGCACAGAGAGCAAGCATAGCATGCCAATGGTCAGTATGGGGTGTAACCTCCCCAAGCAGGGTTCCTACTGCAGACTTTGGCATGCGGCCGTCACAAATGACTCGATAAAAACAAATGTGACAGCAGGTGCTTGTGACAGATATTGTTCTTGGTTGTACCAATTGAGGTTTCAGCATTGCTAACGGTTCAAGGCCCCACTAACCGCCACGCCGCAGCTCGTGCTAAGCAAGCACTTGCCATGCCAAACAATAATGCATTGGCTCAGCACAACTGCACAACTGCACAACCGCACTAGACACTTACAGAAGTCAGGCGCAAGCAAGTTTCTGCCCTGGCTTCTGAGAAATGGTGGCTGGCAGGGGGCTGTTCCTGTTATGACGACTTGTCCGTTGGCATCAGTTGCACCAAAGGGCGGGTCGTACACTATATCCGTGAAGTCTGCCACCAGAGTGACAGTGGCACCTGGTACGGGGCTGCAGGAAGGGAGCCACAAACCTTGTTATGATTTGAATAGCTGGCTTGCATACAGAATGCTAGTAAGCAGGAGAGACTGTACTGTAATTACAAGTTGTAACCAATGTAAGTTGGTGTTCCACACTGAGACTGTCAAAACATCTAGTGTACCAAACAACAGGCTGATGACACGGACAGTCCGTCTGGACTGCTGGCCGAATGAATCAGCTACAGGCATGTTCAGAATTGACCCTAGGGCAAGATGCTTCAATCAAGAGAGGGTGCTGTGGTTACACCCAACACAACCTGATGCCATCAGTTTGAAACTCATGCAATGCTGCTCTTTATGTGCGTTCACAAACATGCATGCAGGTGCTTGTCGGTGCCAGAGAAAGGGACTTACTTTCCAGCGCAATCCTGGATTGTGACTTTGATAGTGCTGTGGCATTCTGCAAGCACACAGACCGTACAAACATGTGCATTCGTGAGCATTTATGTCACTCAAAACCAGAGACTTACAGAGGGCTATTGATCTCCAGAAAGCTGCGAAGGGGGATACTGAGCTAACAAAGCTGAGTGGTCATGAGTCAGCGGGCTGAACTTCAAGTAGGCTACTGCCAATCGATTGTCAACCAATTGGCATGCAGGCAAAGCACCTGAGGGCTGACGTGAAACATGGTCGGACTCTTAGGCCATGCCAAGTGTGGACAATGCTGCGTATGATGAATACAGAACTTCTTTGACTCACCGGTACCGCATCCTCCTGTTATGTCCCATGTTCCGTTGTTACATATTGCCGTGTATTTGCCAAAGAAGTTTTCTGAACAAGGCGCCACACAGACTGAACCAGAAGGCACGTCGGTACAGTTGTTGCCCCAACCAACACTGTTGTTCAAGCCATCACTTGGCGGGGGAGTCAGGCAGCAAGCTGCAGTGCAAGAGCGCGGACAGCAAGTGTCTGAGAGCTGCTACTGCATCATGGCAGACTGCAGGAGATGTGTATGTGTTGACACTGACATCACTGAAGCAGATCCACCGTAGATCACTTGAGAGTTCAAGCCAAATCTCACCAAGCATCTTCATTGCAGGTTCAATAGGTGTCAGCAGGTTTGCAACAGAAGCAGGCAGGCAGCTGTAACACATATCGCATGCAGAATGCCTCAAGTCCCAAGGTTCAGCACTCCCCAATACCAAGCACTAAGTCAAGTCTTGCAGCAGGCGCAACAAGCTACAATCTCTGCTACACAGTGGGTGGGAGAGAGAGAGAGAGTGTGTGTCTACCGAGGCTCATGCTGCATTAGTTGCTTACTGGGGTCGTCGGCGTAGATGCAGCCCAGGATAGGATCACATTCCACCACAATCTGGCAAGGCAGCGGGGGGCAAGTCTTCTCTACGCCTTTGCAAACACCTCCGACCTTGCACACATCATTCTCTGTGCAGTTGTTGTTGTCATTGCAGGGGGTGTCAACTGCGTGTGGACAACACCAGCACTCATCAGTGTGACTGTGTGTGGCACTATACGCCCAGCTTGTACCCTGCTGAGCCAGCCAGGTGAAATCATGTTGCAATCTTTTGGAGCTCGGCTGTCCTTGTTGCGCATGAGGTGTTCGTGTCACAGAGGCCATTTGGTCAAGTTACCCTATACAGTTGCTGGCGGCGAATAATCTGTTCAAGGCTTTTCGCGTTAACTGCATGAGCGGCTTAATAGACAGAATAAGCAGCCTTAGTAGCGGGCAACAAGTCAAATTCAGGAGTGTAACATGCATGCTGGCCTATATGTGGCCCTAAGTTGCCATGTGCCTATGCACTGATTTCAACCCAGCAACCTAACACTGTGGTACTGCTGGACAAATGAGAGCCAGGTTGACAGCAATACTCAGGGGGGGGGGGGTGGATCAACCCCATGACTGCTATATCAGCACGGTGGGGAAACAAGCTGGCAGCCCAAGCACTGCTGTTCTTACCAGGAGCATCTTTGTAGATGCAGCCCTCATATGGGTCACACTTGGCAATTTTGCACTCTTGCTCAGGGCATTCAACTGGTGTGCCCGTGCACATGCCGCTGATGCAGGTATCATTTGTGGTGCAAGGGTTGTCATCATCACAGGGGGTGTCATCTGCATGGCAGGCAGGCAAAACCAACGTCAGTATGTGAGCACGATTGATCCTCTAAGTCATGAGAGCCAGAACTGAAACCCTTGCATTAGACCCGGCTTGCTCAGAAGCTTTCAGTAACCGATCTGCTCCACGCGCATGACCGGCAGCCAGCGTCTGTATGACATAGGTGATACATATGTTACATAAGATTGGCTGAATAGCGCTGCAGCAGGTGGCATCATGTGAACAGCATGGTGCTAATTGCTGAGAATGCAAGCCTGGGGTACAGCAGCAGCCACAGCACTGGTTTTGCACCTACCGTCACAGCATGTGCCAGCAAACGGCTATTAAACTTTTGCAGAAGACCAATGATCGCACACAAAGCACACAGGCCTTAGTCTGCATGTTGATGCCATACACTTGGTCATGAGGTTGAACGGCCTAATAGCTGCCATCCGCAGGCTGCAAAAGCAGTTTTATTAGCAGACACCTGAAGCCCCATGTTATTGTGATCATCAATAAACAAACCCCATTACCAAAAAAAACTCAATTCATTGACTCACCGTCCACTGGATCGTAATTGCATATACCAGAAAGGGGGTTACAGACCCCTGTTTTACACTCCTTTGGTTTGCACTGTTTAGTTTTTGCAGGCGTGCAGACACCGTCCTGGCATCTATCGTTGAAAGTACACTTGTTGTCGTCATCGCAGCGAATGTTATCTGCAGTGAAGAGGCAATGTATGAATGCAGGTTTGAAGTATCAGGCGACGCATCGAACGGAGTGCTACAATAGACGTCATTGGGCGTGCCGTTCATACACTCAGCCAACACAGTGTGGTCCGGTCAAGCAGTTGTATGTGAGCGTCCGACAACGGCACGTCCTCTTGCACTGTCTACGGCCGTTAGAGACTCTACATAGTCAAGACACAGGTTAACTGACATGCATGATAATTTTTTACTGTGGGTATCAACGGCCTTGCTATCACTTCCACTGATTCACAGTCCGCTCATCAACGTATCCCTTTCCGCTTAGCACAAATCAGTCATGATGCGTCATCAATGCTGTAACTTGTCATAGGGATGCAGTAAGTCAACCTTTATGAGCAGAGCTCTAGGGTCTGTTATCCATGTGCTTACCTTTCTTGTTGATAGGCTCGCACTCGCCGGTCTTGCTGTTGCATTTTGCTCTTTGGCACTGCCCAGGATCAGCACACTTCTTTGGCTTGCCCTTGCACTTTCCTTTGATGTTGCAGGTGTCATCTACTGTGCACTTATCACCATCTGAGCATTTAACTCCAGCTGCAGGACAAGCAGTTTCAGCAGTCAGTACCAGTGGTCAAGTTATGTTGTGGGCACTTGGCATATGTCAAGTATGCATACCATGTTGGATGCCGCTCCATCGTGACACTCAGGCCAGACAACAACCGCCTTGCCAGCAGCAGAATTGGGCCCTCAAGCGTTGTTGTAGGGAATTGAACACACAGAATGTTACTTTATAGGCAAGTTGGCGGGCCAATGGTAAGCTAGAGACAACAGCAATGGTGTGTCTGCTGCCAGTGCTGTCAGTGCTGCAACTTTCAGCCCATGTTGCTGTAGCTCTGCCGTCTGTGCCAGGCCTGCAGCAGGCTGCTCATGTGGTCCTGCTACAGTGCTATCATTGTATCATCATTACACAGAGAAGCGTTGCCAAGATGCTGCTGTATGCTATTTCATATGCATATGCAGCTGAGCAACCATGCAGCCACTTTACAGAAGATTCTGTCAACGGTTGTTCTATTCGACATACACTCCAGCAGCAGGCTACCCTGGTGTTTACAAACACATGTATTAGTTGTGTAAAACACTGCATCATTGACCACACATTCACAATCTGGGACCACTACTCACCATTCACTTTCTTGATACATTTCTTGGCTTTTTCATCACACTGCGAAGTGACGCAAGGTGGGTCATCGTTTTTGCCAGCACATTTACGCTCCTTGCCCACGCACTTGCCATCCTGGCACTTGTCGTTTATTGTACAGAACCTGCCGTCATCACACTTGGTGCCATCTGCACAGCAGCAGCAGAGCATGGGCAGCTCTTGAAGTGCAGGTACACTAACATGTTCAATCACAGAGCACTAACGCAGACTACATGTATGTACATAGCCTCCCACAATAACGCTTGCAACACCGTCTCATGGTGCACAGCAAAACAGCTGTTGATGCTGCTGCTGCAGCTGCTGCACGATCAGGGGCGATGCACATCACCTACCCGCTGCTGCACAATCACAACTGACACACACTCACCTTCCTTGGCTTCAGGCTCACACTTGCCGGTCTTGGGATTGCAAGCGTACGTTGTGCAGTCTTTGGACTTGTAAATGCCGTCAGCTCCAGATAAATCGTAGTAGTCGTTGCACTGTTTTGGCTTGCCAACGCATTGGCCAGCTTTGCACTGACCAGGTCCCTCTTCGCACTTGTTGCTCAGTATGCAGTAATGGCCATCTGAAGCAGTACTGCAGTCACTGGGGCTGTCTGGGTAACCAGCGATATTCGACAACTGCACACCACAAGCAAGCACACTCGCGTTGTGGTACTTCACCCGCGTCGTTTTGCTGTGTGTTATGCTGGAATGCCGAGGCCTGTTCGTCGCGCTGGGTTGTCCCAGCGACGCTTGCAACGACTTTTGTCACGACTGGCAAGTCCGCAGCGCCTCTCGTGCAATTAGCTGCCATTCTTGCAAGTACATCCAGAAGAAACATGAGCAGAGTAGGGCAGCGGTGTCAAACAGGCAGAGCCGTGATCTGCAGTCAACGCGCTCACGTACGTCGACTGTCGCGGTGTCTGCGTCACCCGAAGCAGCTTGGCCAGATACTAAAACTATTGGCAATGTTAGCGCCAGTAACAAATACATATGATGCCCCATCACTGCAGGCTACTGATGAGTACTAGCAAGGTCGCTGCATGCACCGGCAGTAGCTTGAAGCGATACACAGACTAGTTTACGCGGTCACTCATCAATGAACCAAATGCAGGCGATCTAGTGAGCAGCTGCGACTGGTATCGGCGAATTATCTCAAAATAAACATGCGTCGTACTTGCTAGTACTACAGGGTACCTTGTACCTCGTCATGACAGCCCTGGGACCGAACCGCATGACGTTCACGTTGTGAGTGCAGTCGTAAGTAATATTCGTTGTTGAACATGAAAGACGCTGAAACAGAAGACTGCATGATTGTCGACACTGGTACTTCCCACGTCAACCAAGATTCCACTCGCCTGAAAGCCGACGTCAACAAATAGAAATGCAACGGCCTCGAAGGCCACGAATATCCGGTACCGCGCTACGTGCTCTGCTCACTGCCCAGGGTCGTTAATTTTGCGGCAGCGCAGGACTCCAAAAGTCCGGCAGAGCAGCTCGCTGATGACCTGCTAGCGACCTTAACAACTATAAACGCCAACACAGCTGTACTCAAACGTTGTACGTAAGCTGCGCGTACAACGCTGGATGCAGATACAGCCAATTAAGATGCTAACTCCTGCTGTCAGGTACTGCCCTTGCGGCTGCTGGTGCCGCAAAGACACAGAAAGAAGCCAACCGTGCGAGAAGGTGTATTGCAGACTACTGACAACCAATGCTGATCAGCAGGTTGCCACAGCTGTCTGCTAGTATCTTACCTGAACTCAGCGGCTTAGCAATCCCTTGCTTGCTGCCAGCTTGTTGGCTGCAAGCTCTGCCAAAGGACTCCTGCTGCTGCTGCTGGGTGTTGCACCTTGAAGTTTGACAGTGTGGTGCATCTTCATTGCCCGTTCATTGCTGTAACAGATTGGCATCTCATACGCGGCTTTGCTGTGCATCTACATTGGCACAGAGATGCATGAAGGGTTTCAAGTTGAAACAGGTTCAGCCAATGCTGCAATGCCAATCAAAGAAGCCCACGTGTGATTTTTGCGGCATATCATTGCAGCTGAGTTCTGTGATCCAGCCACCCGGCCTTTCTGGACAACACAAGATTGCATCTATAGTTCAAATGCATCTGGCAATAGGTTGGATACCGTTCCACACATACATGACAGGTTGAAGCTATACGAAGAAAAGAGCTGCAGCCCCCAGGATACTGACCACATTGTTCTGCTTCACTTGAGGTATGTTAGGTACACGATCAAGCATTCAGAGGGTTCAGAGTACTCTAGAAGCAGGAGCAGAAGCATACATCGGGTGGCGGCCCCTTGCATTTATTTAGCATACAGCAATTTGCTTGGCATTCTTTGTTGCATGAGCTATACTTCACAGACATGACAATTGCTGCACTGACCAGCACTTTTGTGCATAGGATGTGCTGTGGTGTCCTACCATATGACATGAAGCCATCAAGCACACCAATGCACCGAGCCAAAACAGGACTGAGCTGCCATACAGGTTCTGACAGACAGTGTGTATTCAGACACTAGATGCGGCACAAACTGACAGTGTGTATTCAGACACTAAATGCGGCACAAATGCAACAGTCGGCGCCCGCTGAATACTGAACAGAATGCTAAGCAAGCACAGGAAAGACAGCGCAAGCATTCAATTACACAAACTAGGTGATGTGGCCTGCGATCCTTTACATGGTCCGAACAGCTGTAAAAGCCGTCGATGCCAGGCGGGGTGGCTTAATGTGTCCAAATGGTTACCTTATGCACAGAGCCCACGTGCTGGATGCCAGCTGCTGTCTGGATTGCTATCAGTAGCTCTGTCAACATCAGCAGCAGGTGAGGTGAAGAATTTACAGCTGTTGCCTCTAATCCTGCTGGTGTGCTGCGTCTGCTGCTGGTGTGGAACATGCTGGCACGGCGGAGCTCCTGGTCCCTCCTGCTTGCTGCTGGTGAAGTTTAGCCCATGCAACACAGAAAACCAAGCAAACTGCTGTATGCTACATGCAAGGGGCTGCCACCCGGCACATCCTTCTGCTGCTGCTCCTGCTTCTAGAGTGCTCTGCACCCTCCAAACGCTGGTGTGTGGCCATATAGCCACAGAAGCAGGTCGTGCTGCTCGCTTACATGCAACTGCTGTTACAGCAAACAGCTGCCTTGGGTTTGGCACATGCGGGACAAGTGTATGTGGATTGATGTATGACAAGTAAGAAACTCCTGAAGAGAGGCCAGGGTGTGTACTGTACACGAGGCAGCGTGTTGATGCTGTCCCTGAAGCGACCATCGCCCATTGCTGCATGTGACGCTGGGGTGCTGGGTCTATAAGTACTGTCAGCAGTGGCTAGTTGCTGTAATTGCTTATAGTGATTACCTGTACTGAGTGTCATTGCCTATATTCATGCGCTGGACACGAACTGGCGACGAGCAGTACTACACTCAGCCAGCCTAGCAAACCCTCTGCCTCCTTGCTGCGTGGTAGGGACACTGTCGGTCCCAGCTGCACTACGATACACTGAGTCTTTGCGTACGTGAGTGGCACTGCGTACATGTACCAACGAAGCGGGATCGGCGTCGTTCTGCGCAATTCTTCTGCGCCACCGTAGCCAAAGCGTGCAGATATCGCAGTGACTATGTAAGCCATCTCATAAGCCGGATGCCAACACCTATTCAACTTTCACAGTTAATGCAGTTGTAAAGCTGCCTTGTTCTAACCATTCTTGAAGACACGTCTTGAAGACACGGGTCGAGGGCTCCTAACAGCAGCATCCTACCACACTGCAGTACACGTATTACGTGAATATTTGCGAAGATCCCTCTGGTTGCCCATGACATGCTTGTACAGGCAATATCTCTGAGACAGGGGCAGGCTGAACCATGTTTGGAGAGTACATGCAAGCAGGAACTTGAACAGGACCTCACTGTGGATATCTGCGGTTTTTCAAGGGACTCGTCGTCAATCCCAACTGCTTCAAGCACTTAGAGCACATCTGCTGCAACTATTGCTGGCACGCCCCATTTCATTCATGCTTATCGTGAGCAGGAATTCTGGCAGCCTGGCAGCCACAAACAACATGCAACAGGAAGCCCCTGACCTCTGCTGTTGGTGCTGTCAAAGTCTAAATGCCAAACTGCCTTCGACTGCCTCCAACTGCCTTCAAAGCTTGCTGAACAACAGTAGTGTGTTGTCCATCCACAACTGTGAGCTGCTGTGCCATCTGTGGCTTGCTGCTGCTGGGGTGGCGCTCAGCAGCGCCTGCTGCACTGGACTTATTGCAGCTCTCATTGTTCACCAAGAGCAAGGATACGGCAGTCAAAGCAGGACTGCAATACTCTGCTGGACAGCATATTCATGTGACTATCAACAGCATGTTGGGTGGCGGCCCCTTGCAAGAAGCATGCAGCAGTTTGCTTGGCATTCTAGTTGCATGAGCTAAACCTTACAGCAAGACCCAAAGGCCCAGCCTGGGCAGCTCGGAGCTGCTGTATGCCACGTCTCCTTCTTGCTTTGAAGCGGTGGAGCTCCGACAGCTGCGAGAGTCCTGTTGGTGCCGCGGCCAAGGGATGCAGAACTGGCGGGTGGACATATCCATTGAGTCAAGATGGGCAACATTGGACTGTGGTTGCTTGGAGCTAG
>NSMO01005891.1:0-12773 GCA_002588565.1 Coelastrella sp. UTEX B 3026 | reverse complement strand
ACGCCACATACAGCAGTATTAAGATGACCATCAGCAGCCCCGCCAGGCTGTCGGGCACTGCAGCAGAGCAGTACAAGGTGGGCTGTAAGCTCAGTCCAAGACACAAGGATATCATCATTCAGGGCACAGCAGGATGTTAACAACCTGTCAGGTGACACACCCTAGGCACACCAGCATTCAAGATGAAGAACAAAATTCCTGGCGGTGCATGCACCATCCAGCACGAACTTGCTGCGACTGAACATTCCAAAGAGGCTCGACCGCGGGCTGCAGCTTGCCTGAACATGCCAAAAGAGATGCCAGAACAGCACATGAAGGACACTAGGGATATCTGAATCACCAATGTCGCTGCGCATACACAGTCAGCAGTCTACAGAACTGAGATGAGCGTCTCACGAATGGTGGGTGGTGACACAAACAGGTGTGTGACAAAGACAAATGGGGTGGCCCCAGCAGCTCTGCAAGAAGTGTTGTCTATGCACTTGGGTGAAGTATACGTTGCTATCAGGCATACGTGCCGGATCAAATCTACTCACGTGACATGACTGCAACTCCAGAGACAGCCCCTAATGCCACTGCCATGCCCAAGTAGCTCAACAGCAGCAGCGGCTTGCGCCCAAATCTGTCCAGCACAGCTGCTGAGGCAACAGTGAATGCCAGATTAACGACTCCTGTGATGATGCTGGCAGTGATGGCAGACTTCAGACCAGCAGCAGCAAACACCTGATGCAGGAACATGCCGAAGGCAGCAGGAATATTGGCAAACGAGGTGATGCACTACTGCAATGAACTTATTGTGCATTTGCTTGGCGATTGCATCCTCAGCGAACGTGTACCACTCACAACCTCGCCTATATCAGCACAGACATGCAATCTCCCATGTGAAAACGACTAAATTGTGTCTAGTACTATTCCAGCAACATGGACTAGGTCTGTCTCGTCCAATCCGGCTAAATGCAGATTTCCAGACTGCAAGCAGCTGCCACCATACCAGGATTGTGCACAAGCCCAGCTAGCACAATCCAGTACTGATCCTTGCATCAGCTTCATTGCTGTTGCTGGCAGCCAGAGGCCACCTCTGGGTTGTGCTGCCACGAGGGGTCCACAGATATTAGCCGAAGCACACGAAGCCAGCTAATAAGTTACCACTGCTTGGCAACTGCTGCTTTTTCACGCTTGACCCATGAATACATGCACAGGGCAGCGTCATACAGCAGCTTTGCAGATTATTCTCTTGGCAACTGCTGTGGTTTTGAAGTGTTGGTTACTGCCACAGCCCACTGACCCCACCTTGCTGCTGTAGTACACCACCGTGTTGATCCCGCTGGCCTGTTGCAGCAGCGGCAGCCCCACAGCCAGCGCCATCATCAGCCGGTACCTCCTCGCAAACAAGCTGTCCCACCCCTCTAAGCCCTGACTGTTGGGTTCCACGTCAGCAGCTGCAGCCCCGCTGCGGTTCTGCGTGCTGCTGGTGGTTCCGGTACTAAACCCTAACCGAGGGGAGTAGCTCTGCCCAATGCTGTATGAACCGCCGGACTGCTGCGGCTGCTGTGATATGCTGCGGGCACGCATCAAAGAGGCTGTGCTGCCAGCATGTTGTAACAAAGGTGTTGACAGGGTCTGTCCAAGTGATCCTGCCGTAGCTAGTGATGTCTGTGTGCGTAGGTGCTGGCTCGCTGATGTCACGAGGTCTGCAGCTCGAGCTGCAGTTGCAGGAAAGCACAGAGCAGCACATACACGTTTGCTGCTCACAGACAACTTACGGGAACCCAGAAGGCCAGCAGGCAGTGCAAGCTTTGACAGTGCTATGAGATAATGCGGTGTTCACTGTGGGTAACAGAGACCTTGCAATGGCAGTCTAGCATGCTTAAGATAGCAGATCATGGAAAACTGCAGACAAACCTCAGCCAAACCCTGCAAGAACACATCTACTGAGCACACAGCAGTCACCGCAGAAACTGTGTGCATCATGAGCTGCTGTGCGCACCTGCATCTGCTTCATAGTCAGGGTCGGGCAGCAGAGCATGTGGGCCCCACAGTCGGATACAAGCATCATCAGAGGCATCACGCCGCCCAGCGTGTTCCAGCCAAACTGGACTCTCAGGACACGTCGTCAGCACCAGGATCTGCAACAGCGACATGTATGGTTGTATTTGAGCTGCAGAGGCGTTTAATGGAGTCAACCTTACCCACAGGAACTCGCTTGATGCAGAACCCTTGACTGAAGTCAACGCTACCCGCAGGAACGCAGGCAAGAATGTGGTGGCGCACAAGCTGTAACTGTCAACGCACCACAAGGTTTACGCAACAGCAGACATGGTTGCAACCCTAGATATCTGCTGCTGACAGTGATTGCTGCTGGAAGTGACATGAAACCACACAGCATGCAAGTACTTCAAACGGGACGTTGTGTAAGCTGCATGCTTGTGATAGCTGTCAGAGTTTGACAAAACACTTCAGTACTGTTCTTGTCAAGTTTGAGAAGTCAACAAGAAGTGCTAAATCAGCCGGTGAGTATAATCATTGCTGGACACCATAGCGCTACGGCCATCGGCCCCGCGCCCAAGTACCCAGTGACGTCAAGTCACATTCAGACCAGGCGGATGGTACAATACTTCCATCCGCTGGTGAAGATAGGTCATGCACACAGCTGAACTGAAGTACTGTGTTGACCACTGATAACAGCAGCATGGCATGTGCTTGGCAGCACAGGGCCCAGACCAAGCAACCTTTACCTGCAGGACAGCTGGCACCAGACCAAGGATGATCATTACCCTCCACCAACTGACCCACACATTGCCACCAAATGCATCGAAGCCCTTGAAATCAGCCTCATAGGGGATGCCAGCACACAAGGCGGCCAGGATACCAGTGTTGATCATCACCTGTGGACACCAGTAAGAGCAGTAACAGCAATAATATCTGTATTGGGAACAAGTGCCTGAGAAGACGGGTGCAGTTATTTGCATGCATGCTGTTGCTGCATGCACACCGTGTAGTGCACAACAAGTTGACCCTGTGGATGCAGCTGCGGACTGATGCGCTGCTGCTTATCGTGACTTAGCTGCTACTCATTACTCTCATCAGCGCAGTATCAACGTCACCGCTGGCAGCCCCCTAAGCAACTGTGTGCAAGCTATTTGTGGTGCCTGCTGACGGCACGACGGTTGTAGGTTCGGTCTACCTGCTGCAGCCTTTGAAATTCTGCTGCCAAGCTACAAACCTGCTGCTGTTAGTGCTGGTAACCTGACACGTGACACGCAGTTGACCAGCAGAGCCTGCTGCTGCTGTTGCTGCAGGACAGTTACTGCGGAGCTTGAGGCCCAAGACTTGCAGCAATGCTTCTTGGGTTTTGGTGGATCAATGTTACTGGCCAGAGATACCTATGCTGCTGATACGTGCCCACCTGATTCAAGCTGCCAAGCCTCCCACGCAGAGCTGCAGGTGAGATCTCTGCTAGGTACCGAGGAACATACAGCGACGCTGCACCGGCACCTGCAAGCACAACACAGCAGCAGGCATACGAAAGCACTGGGCCAGCTTCCGCAGCATGACGTGCTGCCAGTTCCGCATGCAGGCACGCAGTGCAAGGTGCTCTGTTGCGTCTTGGTCTGCAGTAGCTGCAGGCTGCGCAGCAGCTGTGTGTGCTCTGTCCAACTGCTACTCTCATGTGCGCTGTGTACATACGTACCTATGCCAGATACGAATCTCCCTGCCAGGAACAGGTGCTTGTTGGTACCAACTGCTGCAGTGATGCATCCTAGGAGGAAGGGCCCGCAGTTGAGCACTTGTGCGTGGCGAGGTCCCAGGGTATCTGCCAGTTTCCCAGCTGTTAGTGCACCAAGAGCCGCCCCCTGCGAGGGAGGCACATTGCAGAATTGAAATCTCAGTAGCAAGTAACATACAAGCCAGTGAACTCTGCAGGAGGCTTTACTCTGCAGGTTTGCAGCATGACCTGGCATTGCTGCTTCATGTTTGATTCTCAGCACTCTGGATAGACAGGCTATCACATGCTCACCCTGATGCCTGTGAAGGACATGGAGGCACATTCAGCAGGCCACGTGTGATGACACACCGGCATTAGAGACAAGTGACATCTCCTGTTTGGCTGCTGGAAGCCAGACCTAGGACGTCAGCTCACCAGCACAACAGCAGAGCTCAGCACAGCGTCCTTGTGGTAGTGAACATCCTTGGCTACGAATGGTAGTGCCGTATTCAGCACGCCGACCTGGTAGCCTACAAATCAACAGCAACCGATTCCACAATCAGTGCCGAGACCAGCAGTGGGCTGGCCATTGCAGTGGCTCCGCATGGCCGGTCTTGCAGCGTCGATCCAGTACATGTGTGCTGATAGCTAAAGGGCTCACCAAACTGGAACGAACCCAGCAGAGAACCAAACACGGAAGTCCAAAGGCAACGTGGGTATCCTTCCCGGTGGTCTATCTTAAGTGTTGCCATGCCATTTTACAACCAACACCAGGCTGTAAGGATTCGCATAACTAAAATGGCTGGTGTCCTGTGTGCCCGCAATTATTGCCCGGCTTGTGCCTCGAGCTGGAGTACTCTGTGCTGCTTGTCGTTGAAGACTACTATCAGCAGGAGTGCAAACCCAGTAGTCTGGATCAGTCATGCAGGCATCTGGATCAGTCCTGCAGGCACGCTGCTCGTCACTGTCCCGCACGTGACGTCCGGAACGCATTCGACGTGGTTAACTCGTCAGGCAGCTCTCAACTTAGAAAGATACTGTAACGTTGTTCAGATCCCCTGGTCGTCCCCTGGTCGCTCATGCTTGCTGATGGACGCCAGGAAGTACTGTACTGCCACATGCCCCAAGCCATCAGCATTGTCCTGCTGCTGTTCTCACTGTCTCAGCCTACGGGCTTGCGCCGTATGATAGTTCAAGACGTGCATGATATAGCAGAGCAAAGCCACCACTGATGGAGTTCTGAATCTAGAGGCCCGCAGGTTGGTGCAAGGTTACTGCAAGCTGAGTACTGCACTGACTGGAAATAGAAATCTGCTGCACCTGCATGCTAGCCGGCTCAGCAAGTAGAGCACAAATGCTTTCAGCCTTGGAAGTAACCGGCAGTATGGCTGAATGTGTGCAGTAGCTGCATTGATTCCTATGGTCCAACCAGAGCAGTGCTGTGGCTGCCACCCTAGCAGGCGCGGCCGGGCCGCTCAGGGCGTGCGGCACGTCATGCCATGTTACTACAACATGCATACTATGATTATGCAACCTCTGTGCCAGGTTCTGTCAGGCCATAACACACCAACACATCAGATTGCATTACACCCAGCAACCAGGCCTAGCAACAGCATTGCTGCGGCCAGCTGCAGTGATGGTTTCAGCCAATTGAATGTGCTGGACAACTCGTGCATGCCACAAAGCGTATCGATGTGAACAGTACCAACATGATCAACATACTATGCCAAGTAAACAAGTTAACAGATGCTACCAAGTAAGTTAATAGATGCTACCAAACAACTGACACCACAACATTACACAACTGTCCAACACACCCACTTTCACAAAGTGAGGCAACAGTATTACTATATTACACTGCCAATGCTTGGTACCACTTGTGCCAGCAATCAGTCTCTCACAATAAAGGCAACAAGTGCAAAACAGCCAACAATCTTGCAGCACATGTTCCACAGCATGCCTACAATTCTTACTAGTGCATGGCAACCAGACAACCACCAAACAGGAGTCTTGTGGTCAGCTCCAATCGCTTACATAAAGGTCAATCAACAGCTGTCCATCATAGCTGCAATGCCATAGTATGCATCGATGCGGCACACAGGACATCCTCTGTGCTCGACCGGCTGCAAGCACTTGTCCCAGCATGCAGTTCATGGCTGCATCTTCAACCATTGGTTAGTAACCCTAGTGGGCTCTACCTATACGTATAGAACGGCGATGGTGGGCAGTCCTTCATCTGCCTGGCATGCTTCACTCTACACTCACACCCCTGCACACCCTCCTTAAACCCTTCTGGTCCACAGCACTTGTCCAAATCCACGCCTGCCCATGTCCACCTGTCCGGTGCAGAGTCCGTGAACTTGCCGGTGGGGTCCAGCTGCTTCGCAGCACAACCAAAGTGACACCAGTTTACAGAGAACTCTTCATCGCCATGCCAGCAGCCTGGGTCTGGCCAACCAGCTTTGCCAAAATGTAGGCGGGGGTGGCCCCTGAATGGAACAAAGCCAGCAGCAGTGACATCCTTTCACCACTGTGTTACTGTGACTGGCAATGCCATGAATTGTTGACAATGCACTATGTTACCTGTATCTGTGATGCACATATCGCCTATTGATAAACACACACAGTTGCCTCTGCAGTACACGTGTAAGGCAGCATGCCACTGCCTTGATGGAAACTTGCATGATGCAACCAGATCTACAAGCATTTAGGAACGTCCTGAGGACAGATCACTGTAAGTAATCATGCAAACATGTATACGTTGCCTTCAGGGGTCAGACCAACGAAAGGGTCATGAATCTTACTTTGCTGTACAGGCTGGGTCCCCACGTATTGTTGCCATGACCGCCCTGAACATCTCGTTCTGTGTCCTGCCTCTGTTGTAGAAGAGGTAATCTTCAATGTTGAGATACATCCTGGGGCCATCAAAGGTTTGGCTCAGTAAGCCATCCTCATGTCCAATGAACCGGATCAGGGGAGCTGTCCTAAAACCTTTGTCTTTGGCCCTGATACAGCAGCAGCAGCAGCAAACATGACAAATGATTGTACAAGCCTTTCACACAAAGCCAGCCAACAGGCAAGCAGCCAGCACATGAGAAATGCATATACATGCTTGCAGAACTGTCACAGTAGTCAGTGCTGCATCATATTCCAGCTTTGACCGGAGCAATAGGCAGCAGCGGCCACACCACAACAAAGCGAAGCGACCTGCTGAAAGTCTGCATGAAGTTTGATCATGCAGGGGTTGGACAGGGGAAGGGTAATCTTGTCAGCTGCGAACTATCACCATCAATAGCGAAGCTTTATTGAATTCATCTGGCTAGTGCAAACAGCCGTTAATGTCTGCCATATAATGTTTTGTGCTGGACTACTGCATGAGCATTGAGGCTCAGAACATGCATGCAGTGCTGGCACTGTGGTCCCACCAGTTGTCCCCACCTGATGGTTGCATTCTGCCCCAGCAAATCTCCTTCATACACAACATCAAGCAGCTTTGCCCAACACGTACCCATGGCTGCAAGCGGGATAGACACCTGCAGCATCCAGACAAGCTCAGCTTAATGTAAGCAGTTAAAACTGCTGCATTACCAATACCAATGCTCTGTGGGTTCGTATTCCTCCGGGCACTAGCCAAGGCGCTAGTCATTGACACATGGGAGTTGGTACCCTGCATAGTGGTTGCAGAAGCATGCAATTATCACTTCAAAACCACTGTATCCGTTTAGTACACCAAAAATCCTCCAATAGCGTATGGCTGGGTATGTTGCTGCTGAGAGGTCTTGCTGGAGCAGATATACCGGTAAATTAGTTTCATGCTGCCAATGAACAGCAAGACACCACATCCTGGATGCACAGTCAGCAAGGTAGCCAGGCAGGCCATGCTAGGCTGCCACAGTCGGGTCAGGGCACTGAGTTGGCCAACTAAACATTGCATGTTGCGGTTTTGTTAGCGTCTAGCAGGCACACACTGCTGCATCCCGTCTTCAGTCTGCATTGCATCAATAAACTGTGACCACTTGGATTCAATTGCAATTCAACCTTGAATACTAGTAGCCACGTAACCAACTCCACATATATGTTGCAGATCCATCTAGTTGTGCAACATCCTACCTCGTACTGGTCGTACAGGATGGTCTGTAACTGCTGCAGTGTCATCTTGGGTTGTTTGATGTAGATAGAGCTTGGCTCAGCTGACAGGTTGCCGGCAACTTGCTGTATGCCCAGCCTGCTGATCTCCATTAAACCCTCAGCCATGTTGGAGGCACCATAGAACCCTGCATAATGCAGAACAGAGCTCTCAGCCAGTCAGTGGCTTACCGCATCTGCGACAAAAACATTATTGCGTCATCTCTACACCTGGGGTGCACATTCTTGACATCTCGACACGTAGAGAACAATGTCGTGTGAGTCAGCGGCTTTGGTGACTGATATGTCAATGCTTGGGGTGCACACTCTCATTGGCTACTCTGTGCTGCCAGTCTGGGCTGTACTAATGGGTGACCATCTTGCCAGTTGTCTGGTTCATTTTACAACATGAGTATACGCTGCCCTCAGTTGCTATCTAGTGCACATACAGGATAGGCAGCAGGTGCCAATTTTCACTGCACCTGATGCTGCCTTGTGTGCCGGCACAGTCCAGCGTGCCCCTAGCGTCCTCTGTGAGTCAGGCTGGCCTTCTGCTGCTGTTACTGGCGCATTGATCTCATCGCTCATGAACCCATCTAGCCACTTTTGTGCTGCAGCATATGGCGCCAGGTCACGACGGCTCACAGAGGGGTCAGGGGTGATGATCACCTGCAGAACAGTAGTGAGGTGGATTGCTGTCAGAAGGCTGCCCCAGTGGTTGCTGTTGCTGGTCATGGACGTGTTGAAATACATGCACAGGGTATGCTGTGACATATTGGCTTCTGCATCTGAGGTATAGCTAGTGAGCAAATGCAGGCTAACTTTGTTGAACGTCAAAGGAAACCATCTAGCTGGCATTCAAGCAGCCTATTGTTCAGATAGTCCACTTGAGTGTTACACACAAATGACAGGCTGTCAGGGTACTATTGTGCTTGAGTCTGCATGCATAACTGGCCTCCAGTGTATGCCGTGGCAAAAAAAAACCGTTGGATACCTTTGAAAGGACATTTCTGTCATGCTTGCACTATCAGGCAACTGTACATGCTGTATCAAGTATCCAAGTCTGATGCTTCATTGACCTGGCAGGCTGAGCATGTTGTTCAGAAATCAGAAATGCAATCGTGGACACTGCAGTCATGTGGGACGCCTTTGCCTGCAAGCCATCGTCACGCTGTAGAGACTACCGTCTAAGACAATGAAAGCATCTATCAGGTGTCACCTCAATCTTTCAGATGTGTTTGTAGAAACCACCAGTTTGAGAAGTCCAGGCCAATTGGTACCCCAGCCAGCACCCACCTGGCCATCCTTTGCCTTGATGTTTGCATCAGCAGGCAACACAAGCTCTCCAAGTGCCAGTAAGTCGCCCTTCTTGTTGAAGACCGTGGTGTTGTCTGCTGTGAAATTGACCAGTGCTGTTGCTGCCAGCTCAGCATCCGGGTTGTCTGCTCGGTTGAAGGAGACAGTAAAGAACTGTGCAAGCAGCAAATCAGCAAGTTACAGGACATGAAGTTACTACATTCTATGGTCTGGAGTTTGACAAATTCACCGTAACAGTTGTTGATTTATGAGAAGCTGTCTGAACATGTTAAATCCTTGTTGAAGCTTTCTACAGTCTGATGGGTTTGCTGCTTGCTCTATACAGCCACCTGGCAGGTGATTTGATGCACCACAAGTGGTGAGTTTCCATGCAACACAGGAAAAGCATTGAAAGGAGTGGGGGTACTAGCTACGAAGCCACAAGGTGACAGCAGACAAAGCCTCGAAGAGTTTGCGGAGCGTTGTTGTGTATTCAGATCGTGCTAGTGCGCACGACTGGCAGTGCTGATACTGTACCGTACACAGGGCCCATCCAAAGCTGATCACAACCGGCCCATCGGTGCACTGTGTGCTGGATTGCAATCCTTTATGCGTCACAGAAGATAGCGCTACACATTTGAGACCATTTTCAGCTACGGTTAGTAATGACCCAAGGACTGAGTTTGAGTGCCGCCGGATCATGTTGACTGATAGACGCACCCGGTGAATGATTATATTGACGAATGATCTACGCTGGGTGTCTGTTGAGGGAGAGAGCTCCCTGATGCATGTATGTCACTGATATGTCATTACTAGCAGTAGCTGGTTGAGTGCCGACGCGGCACTGTATTCGAAATACAGTACAGTACAGTAAAGTACAGTACAATACAGGCAAGCACATCTATGGCAGTGGTATGCAGCTGCTATTGGAGTGACAACTATATTGTTCAAAGCATTAGTTGATTCTGACAAGATTCAAATGATACAATTGTCACTGACCCACTGTTGTATCTCCTTATGCATACAGGGAAAATGCCCAAAATCCCTGTGCTTACTGTACTTCTTTGCAGAATTGGCACGTGAGGAGGCAATCGCGATCAGGATAAATGAGCCCACTCTACATCTATGACATACTGTGCCAAGCCCATACTGTTAGACACCATCATCATGCTGGTGTATGACAGTATGGGCTTGGCACAGCATGTCATAGGTGTAGAGTGGGCTCATTTATCCTGCAACTTCCCAGCTGTGTCACATCTAGTTCCATCCTTCTGTGATAAGAATCACGTCCGACACACTGTATACCGGGATGCAAAGAAGAAGCAGTGGCCCCGAGATCTTTGCAATGTGATCGATCAGGGGGTGTAAAGACCATGCCATCGGATGGCTTCATCACACAGTGCCCTGGTGTGACACACGAACAGCATATCCTGCTGATGGGGCACTGTGTGATGAAGCCATCTATGCATGGTCTTTACACCCCCTACCATTACGTTGCCAACGCCAGTTGGTCTACCCACCTGGTTCTTCTGCACAACCCAGAATATCTGGGTCTCATTCATCCAAGTGGGCCAGGTCCCACTCTTCTCATAAGCAGCAGACGCATTCTGCATAAGCTGTAGGATTTCTACTGGTGTGAGCGCCTTCAGAGTGCGTCTGACAGGGACCTCCTTGACCAGCCTCAGTTGCAAGCGAGCTATGACACCCAATTTGCCGACCGACACCCTGAAAGCCTGCAGTGCGTTGGCAACAGCAGCGGCAGTATGAGTACTTGTTAGTAGAACTATCCAAGTTAGATGCTGCAATTCTGTTGCTGCTGCAGGTCTTGGAGAGTGATAGAGGTTCCAGTTCTGCTGTAGTGATATCCAGATGTAACAATGCCCTGGCCTACTCCAAGAATGTCAACATGATGTCAACCTACTGTTCCAGCCGCTGAGCCTTCTAGCAAGCGCACTGTTGCTGTGCACTGTATGGCAGCACGTGACGCTGGGGGGTTGGCGGTTGTTTGGTTGCTTGTGTGACACAATGCACAGCATGACAGCAGCTTCAGGATTGCAGAAGAATGCAGAAGAATGCAACTGTGATGGCTAGGCCAGCGCCGACTGTGTATAGCCAACTGGCATTGCATTAGTGGCTGCAGGCCCCACAAGTTGCTAAAGCTCAGTTCTGCAAAGGGAGTTGACAGCGCCTGAGTTCTGCAAAGGCAGTCTGCTCAAGCAAGGCTGAGTTGCAACTTGTAGTACTTACTCTCATCAAGAAAGGGTCGCTGTCACTCGTTATGTTCTTCCTTGTGCCCTTGGCCAGAATGACATCAAATGTGACAACCTGTAAGACAACGTCAGCAGCAGTGTCTTTGGTCTCTGCCGCATTTGCTGCCGACATTCGGGTTACTTTGGACAGTTGGCATGTATCACATCAAATGAAGAATCATTACAATCAGCTGGCGCTTGCCCAAGACTGCTTCTAAACAATCACACCTGGGTTCAAGTTGCCGACTAGGTCACAGTAGGGTCCAACCGCTGCTCCTGTCAGAGTGTATCTGTTATAACGTTACACACCTGATTCGAGAGAGACTTGTGCTCCATACTGCTTCCATGTGTCCCTGTAGCAACAGCCCCTCCGATACTCTGATACACGAACCACGGGAAGGCACCCAATGTGTAACCAGCAGGCGCCGTGGGCGTGACGTAATTCCTCAGGTAGTCCAGCAGATCAATCACTTTGACTCCGGCATCCACCCACACTGTTTGGTCAGTCTCATTGACAGAGATGTTCATGGGGCGGATCGTAGTCATGACAATGTTGGCTGCTGAGGGCCGCGGCAGGGTACTGTTGCTGGCCATACTGGTTACTGGGCCCGCAGCGGGGCTTGCTGTGGTGTCTGCTGGGCCTGTTGCTGATGTGACAACCTTCAGCTGGGCCTCTGTGGCTGTGGCGGGTGCAGCACTGCCCAGAGGTGCACCAGGGGTGACACAGAAGAACGGCTACAACACACAAATCAGCAGCAGCAGCTGATAGAAGTGCCAAGTGATAGCCCTGTATAGAGCGGTTTGCTGCCTGTTGTCCAACTGCACTGCAACACTTGCAAGTGAGTTGAAGCGGCATCAAATCAAGCAAATACCACGCAGCACGGGGCCTAGAAACGCAACCGCTGACGGGGCGTAGATGGCTCTTTGTGGTCTGATGAAGGCTTCAAATCTGAAGGCCAGCTGCACTGTAAGTCAGCAATTTGTAACAATGTCTATTACCTGATTCCAGCTGTGTCCTTCCCCATTGGTCATCACTTTGTCGTGTAGAGCAATGGCTTGAGCAACATCATCAAGGGTCTGGGGCCTGCGGTTGCACAGAACAGGGCAGTTTGTTTGTTAGGTCGCTGTTGCAGCAGTGAGGCAGACCAGGCACATACATAAGCACATCGTGCCAGGCAACAGCTAAGCTCTCAGCTGCAGTTTCACATGTGTGCTGTGTCCTGTGCACTTGTGTGTCTCTGTGTGCAGAGCACATGAGCCGAAGACTTTGGACAAAAAGTGAGCAATAGCTGTAGCACTTGACATCTGCTGTGCTGTTTTACAATCCAATCATAGGCTAGCTCAATTCAGCATACCACCAGAGGGCCATTCCTGCCCTCAACATGTGTACATGTGTG